>JAHZMZ010002695.1:0-10214 GCA_027743805.1 Lepidocyrtoides sp. E14 | reverse complement strand
TTCTTAGTATTTTTTGAAAACTTTCTTCTTTTTTTCTCTTCAAAACATTTCTTCTCATTTGACTTGCACACTACTACTAATAATATCGAGGGAAGGGAGAGAAAAAAAGCGACAGCAAGAGTGGAACTGAAATGAGATGAGAGTGAACACAGCTGTGAAGACAATATAGCTAAACATTACTGGTAAAGTAAAAATAGAGAATCAGTGCAGTGCAAGAAGCAGAACTTGATGGCGTCATTGTTTCAGGATGATGATGATGATGATAATCATCATCATGATCGCTTTACTGAGTACGGCTTCATAGTGGTGTAGTAGTGGATGTCGTGCGACTTTGTATATTTCTGTGTATATTTTTGCTTAATGCAGAAAAATGGAATTTTTGTAGTTTTTTAAAGGAATATTTCCCTTTTTCCCCTTTCCTCTTTTCCCTTATGATGATCTTGTACTGCTGCTATTGTGAATTTCATTTTTTCCTGGAGAAAGAGAGAGAATGTGTGTTTTTCCCTAAGAAGAAACGGTGATAGAATACACGCGTGATAGGAACGGGCGTTAAAAAAACAAGTAAATATTCAAAAGCGAGATGAATAAGAAAATTGTTTGTAGAAAAAAATAGTCGTAAAAGCAGGAAGGAAACAACAACAGATTGTAGCAACTTCTTTTTTTGTACACGTTTTTCTTTCTTTTTATTATTACGACAACGACCACTGTTATACTATTACTGTCCTTAAGAAAGTTTTCTCTTTTTGATTTTCTTAAGACAGTAAAAGAGAACAAACAGGCGTAGTGTAACAAGGAGGAAACCAAAAACAATGTGGCATGCCAAGAAACAGTAACCAGTTTGTTCTTGAAAAGAAAGAGAAAAAAAGAAGAGGCTATGGATTGAATTGTTGTAGAAGTTACTCAGAACGACGTTAAGAAAATCAACACAAAGAAAAGAAAAGGGAATGACACAAGTTTTTCTTCTATTTTTTTGATTCACGACTAACGACGTATTTACACACATCTGTCTCACGTCACATGGTATCACACGAAGTTAAAGGGGAGAATATGGATACAAGAAAATAGAATGAAAATTTTTAGTAAATGAAAAAAAAGTAAATTTTTTATGCCTGTAAAGATTGCAAAGTTCCTTCATTCTTTTTTATCAAGTTCCATATATATATTTTTCTATTTACAAGTTTCAAATTCAACACCTTGAGTCAAAAGATAATTCTGTCGGTTGTAAAGCTTAAGACATACCACACCAAGTAAGTAGTCAACTGTATGTATAAGCTTCGCATTAAGTTGCCTTTGTTTTAAATTCATTGCGAAATGAAAAATGCTTTCTCCTTCCCAATTGAATTCCAAAACTACTTAAAAAGTAGGAAATAATAGGAAATAGAAAAATAAGTGTAACAAGGACATCATTACAACAGCTACATGTAGGCACACTTTAAAAAATATATGTGAAAAGAAAGAAATGAACTCGTGTCTGACTATAAAATATGGTTTATAGTGCAGCATACGTATGTCATGTCGTGCTGTCGCTTGCGGTATATACTACACAAGCACTGTTGTATGTTGAATCCTTCATATCCAGAGAGGAAATATGGTAATAATAATGCAGAGAAAGAGAGGCAAGGCAAGACAGACAACGTTATATATGTTTTGTGACCATAGGGTGTTCGTTCGTGTCGTCTTTTCTAGTTGTACCTATGTATTCATAAGAGCAAGAGCCAATAATCCCAGAGACATGGAAATGTTTTATGCATGTAAACTTTTGTATGCTTTATTGCAAGATACTTTTTTTTATTGTTTCCAATCTCTTCTGCTAATATCACTGCTGCTGCTGCCGATTCATGAATGTTCCTGTCTACAAAAATATATTTATGAAATGTAAGCTGACATACAATTCTGCTTGAATATGAATGCCGAAGTAGCGGTGGTAGTTTATACATAGTTGTACTTCTGGGATATGTTCAACTTATAATGGAACACATGACGGTGCATACAGAAAATGTCATCAGAAGAAGATGGAACACGCTGCATATAAGTAAGGAAATATGTTGGCGCAAAATTGTACAGACAAAAAATTTAAATGCACTTCAGACGGCAGTTGAAAGTTATAAATAGGTTCAAAAGTAAAATGATAGTGAAAGAAAGAAGTCACTCACTGCCGCATTCATGTCTGAACCGTATGTAAATACTGTGCGCAGTAGGTATATGAATATTTGAACTTTGTAAATACTTATCTACGTACATATGTATGTACCTAGCTAACATCTACAGTTCAAACAAGTTCTTGTGTCATTACTACATTGTATGAAGCGTTGTTCTTCTTCCTTTTAACTACCAAAAATTACAATGTAAATGAAACTATAATTGGTTTCACAGATACAACTAATACAATTGTCATTATATTTGACTTTTTGCACAAGTATATGAAATTAATCGATATATTAAAAACGTGGCGGTGAGGAACGTGTATGATTATATAGGTACTACACAGTCATTTGCATAATATATGGAATATTACTGAAGAGTGGTAGACAAGAAAAAGCCTCGTGGAAAATATAAAAAATTGAGGATAAGTTAAACATTTTGAGAAAGCGGTGCATTTAAAACCACAAGTATGGTAGTATTATTACAGTAGTAATGTTTTATGCTTAACTCGACGAATGAAAAGGAAAAAGGACCGGTTTTTGTAGTAGTGTGAAAATAAATTCCTGTTTTCTAAAGACAGCCTGCCGAACAACATGAGACTAAATTCCAAATCTTTTTTCTTATTCACCCACGCATGTATGGAGTTTTGTAGCAGCCAAGAAAATGAGAGTGATGTTTACTAGAGTGTTAATGCAAGTAATGTAAGCTGTTATATTGCAGTTGCTGTCAGTACTTTTTTTATATAGGTATATATTTGATTGTTTTCTTTCTGTCAGTCGAAATGCAGACCGAAAGGAAAAGTAGACAATGGCTGGTGTTTTATTGACTTTTGCACACTTTCCCTTTTTCCTTGGAATCATTATTTTTCCCTTTTACCTTGTATTTTTTCACTTTCCCTGTCTATAGTTTGTTTGGTGATTCATATGTGTGTGTGTGTTTTGTAGTTTTCAGGTTCGTCGCCCCTAAGCATATGTAAAGCTATTGAAAAATAAAATGTACCATCATCGGATCATTACAGTTTATTATAAAGTGAAGGAGATAGCAAGTGAGTGAGTGAACGTGTGATGCAATTTTGTTTTATATAAAATAATAAGTCTTTTTCACTTTTTCTCTTTCAATTTTCACTCTGATTTCTTTCTCTAAAAATTGTCGTCCTTGGACTATCTTCCTCTGTTTTCACATGGTTTAACTTTGACTTTGAAGTGCTGCTTTTTCCTGGCCTGTCTTCGGGTTGGTGAGATTTTCTATGTGAATGGTTTTTAGCTTTTCACAACTTCAAAGACCTTGTTTTTGCTTTGTTCTTGTTTTGTACTACAGTTTTGTGTTTGATCATTCATTCATTGACACTTTCTGCTTCCACATTGCAAGTATAGAAAAAGTGCCGTTTTTTCGTTCAAAGCTAAAACGGTCCCAAAGGCAGCGTTTAGGTTGAAAAATCCGGACTTTATTTTGAATAAGATATTTGATACTTTTACGGATAATTTTTATGTAGTCTCGTCCTTATCTCTGCCAGTTAATGATTAAAAGGATGAATTGTGTACCTATACAGTTTAAGCTTGAACATTATTGTTGAAACACAAAGAGACACTGACAAAAACAGTGCTTGTATTTTTTTCTTTGATCAGTAACTCCTGCCTATCAAATGGTGATGACATTTTTTCAACACAAATTTGTAATATAGGAAAAAAATTGCCCTCTACTATTTATTAAAGAGTTTCTGTCTTTATTGAATGCACAGTAAAAAGAATGAAAAATGTTATTCAAGTACAAAATATTCATTAAAAACCCCCGCCCCTTTTACTTGCGTCATCAGATATTATGCCATGCTTTTATTTGACACTGCAGCACCCTTCTTATACTAGCTACGACGGTCGCTCCACAAAATTCTCTTTAACAACTAATTGTATTGTCGGTTCAATATTTGGAAACAGAATTGGAAAACAGCTTTGAAAACATTGATATTTCAGTTTTCAAATTTCAATAACGTTATCAAAATAATCGAGAAAGCGTTATTTATGTGAAAGATCATGAACAATTTTTTATTCATAGGCATACGCTCAAACTTTGAAGTAAAAGTTTTGGCTGCAAGCATTGCTTATTTTTGCACAGACACGCTTCATACTTTTTACTGTTAATATTGTCATATACGTACAATATTCTACATGCATGTACTATATGCATGTATGTATGTTTATGTAACACCATAAGGTGGCGTTTAGGTATAAGCAACTTTAATTGGATGATGATAGGTAGCATGGTTCCCCGAACAAGATATTTTCTTCATTTGCCAGCAAATTGCAAATATTCATATTTGATATAGCCAGCCAAAGTTACTTCTTTTCAAGTTATTATTGGCAAAAAAGAAAGGAACCCCCACGTTTAAAACCAATCAATGAATCATAATAATAGTGGCCTCGTATCCTCTTTTATTTTCTTCTTGTATGGCCTGTTTTAATAATAGCCACTTCACTTCTTCCTTGCATTTCAACTTGCCTTCTCGAACGTAGTACCAGGGCGTTACGAGGATGTACATGTTTGCACACATCACAAACGCATAATACAAGATTTGTAGTTTGTAGAGGAGACTAGTGTAAGGCTTTCGCTTATTCAATTTCTTTTGAAGTGGCGTTGTATAGTAGTAGTCATTTCTGCTATACCCACTCGGGACAATATGCTTTTATATAGAAATCTATCCATTCTACTTTTTCTTTCCATTTTATGTGTATTTTGGAGGAAAATTACTTATGAGCTAAGTCAACCAGGAAAAAGCCATTAATTCCGTCTCACGCCCATATGCAATCAAAAGGTATCTGTATAAAATGTAAACTATCGCGAGAAATTTTGTTTAAGAATGTGTATACGTAATTTGTGTTCATAGGCACTTGTAAAGGAAACACAATCTGAATACTGCTATACATATATTATGAACATATGTGGTAGCAGGTAGGTATCTATAATAATAAATTGAGAAGTTTTTATATAATACTCCTTTTCGAACGGGAAATAAAATGGAGAAAGGGAACGCTCAACTGCCATAAACCCGAGAAGTAAAGCCCATTCATTTTAAAACACATACAACCTAAATCAATATTTCTGTCAGTGTAAACTTCTTCTTCAAGAGTCAAATAGATTGTGAAAGGAATTATAATATGGTAGGTGTACGTTGGAATATTTGAAGTGCTAGCTTGCCTAAAGTTGCTAGTTTTAATATAAAAGAGTGATATTATATTTTAAGTAGCTTCGCCATTATATTGTCGATCCGTGTTACTTATAGGTAGTAGAAGAACCATAATATAGAAGAAGAAGAAGACTTTCTTATGTTGGTTATCTTATCTCGTCTTTCTGCCCAAGTGTTCCAGAATTTCAAACATGGGAACGTCAAATTTTGGCATGGACAAGATTTGGCTCTATATTTACATAAACCTAAGGTTTATTCTGAATGGTTCCAATCCAACTTAGAATACGTATTCCAAGGATTCTAAAGAGTGTCTTTGGGTTTCGAAAGCGGCAACTGTTTCATATTACTATATCGGTACTTCAGAAACCCATTTCGAAAAGAATTAACATTATCGTCGTATTTTAGATTCCAATGATTTTGATTTCCATGAAGTTGCGAGCTGCCTCAAGGGTTTCCCCAGTTGTTCAAATCCTATCACAAGCCATGCCAAGAGGCAAACCATACTTTAACTCTTCGCTACTTTTCGATAGCTGTCTTGCCTTATACAGTTGCAGTCGGCCTTCACTTGAATCCAAATATCATTAAAAACGATAAAAATAGATACAGGCCAATCGAAAACTGTAGTGCCCTTTCTAACAATAAGTCCATTAAAGTAAGTGCAGGTTTGCTAAAAGATAATTTACAATCAGACAAAACTAGGAAAATAATTACAACAACGTTGCTTTTAATTTCCTACCTTATACCACAGATTGAATTCGGGTGAGATTTCCAACAACAATGTATGTTCTCAAAAATTGTAAGCGTCAACGCAGCTTCCTTGCCTATAATATTAAACTTATTTTCAATTCATGTTAGAAACTCATGACATGGCGAACACAATTAGACGCTTTTTTCAAAGCTATGAGTTGCATACATGCGGTATGAGAAAACGTTTAAAATATTCCAGGTAAGAACAGTTGGAGGGATTGAGATTGGGTCAGTAGGAAATGGAAAAGACGGCAGTTTTCACAAGACCTGTCTACGCTTGTTCTTGCTTGTAACAGTAATGGTAAAGAAAATATTTCCGTAGCAGGATCAACCAAAAACTAGAGAAAATAAAACAGTTCATTTCCCTTGTTGTACCTTTCTCTTCAGGTAAAAGTCTGATTACAGCATCAATCTCCCAACTACATAAAGAGGGATTTGTGTGTGTATATTTTTTATCCCGTGCCACGAGGATAATAATCCAAGACAAAGGACAGTATCCAAATTCCAAGTCTTGCGTTGTTTGTCTTGGATTTGAAGAAGAAAAGCAATTTAAAACGCAGTAAGTAGCCACAAACAACGACAGTCAGAACATTGACTTGATTTCAGTCTAGAAAATCTGTTTTTTATATTTCTTTTCTTTCGATAGAAAGCCTAGACGTAAACAATAGCAAAAGGAAATAGCAGGACGGTTGGCGGATATTCTTTATTAGTATTTTATCTCGACTGAAATTGAATTCTTTTCTCTTGACTTCAGTTGCTGTTTTTTTTTTGTTTGCTACTATGTGCCTCACTGTTGTTGCAACTCCCATTTTTGCACACATTTTGCTGTAAAGCTAGAAAAAGGTAAGTACATACCAGAAATAAAACTGGTTGTAGGGTAGGATAGAAAACCAAGAGAAAATCTTGGATTTTTTCAAGCTTCTTCCAGTGTGCAACGCTGATATGACGGATAGCAAATGTATTATACAATCTTTACCGCAAAAAGCCTCTTGCTTTTGTACACAATTTATGTACATGTGTTTGTGTCGGTGTTATTGCACACACATTATTGCCTTTTCTACCTGTCCTGAGGCCAATGCCAATAAGTAAACCATAGTACATGCACACAAACATGGTATTATCTCTTCTTTTCATCTTGCTCGTTGTTACAATTTCAATGGAAGGAATGGATCGCAGTTTCATTTTTGCATGGTTATTTAAGTACCCTGTTTGCCATTTCTAGCATACCTCTTTTCGTAACTCAAGGATCCAACAGTTGTATGGCAAACAGGTGAAATTTCTAGAGTACGAACTAAAGTATCGTTTTTATCGAAGAGAGCAAAGCGCCTCCTCAACCATCTCAATTCAACCCAGTATTATTATTATTATAAAGTTTCTGGTCGATAAAAAATACATTACGTTGGTACGTTGGCTCATGGTTCGTACGCATGTAACATTTAGAACGGTGCCATCATCGTAAAAATAATCATGTTGATGATGATCAGATGGGAAGAAAATGGGGAAACAAGATGGTAACATTGGAAGATGATGTGATATAAAATGGATGCTCACATTTAAGAATATTTCTTCAATAGGTAATGTTATTACCACACACAAAAAGGTGCAGCATTACAGCATCGAAAACAAGTCCAAAAAACAAGAGACATGCATGATGGTAGAGCATGGTGATGTGTACAATATAATAAAATTGGATTCTGGGAATCGGTCTTGGAAAAGTAGATGAAGTACCGTTGCTTCTACTACTACTACTACTGGTGTGTTGCTTTGATGCTATTATAATAGTTTGACAGTGTATACAGTGCACACAAATACAGTAACTTATTAAACAGGCTGAAAAAAATCCAATAACCCTACCTACCACCACCATGCAACCCGCATGGCCTACTCTCTGCTTCTGTAAGGAAAATGAGGCTGCTGCTGCTGATGATGATGATGATTATGACGATGAAGAGAAATTGTATTATTACTACTGCTACACTGAACACTCTCCGCTTCTCCTTTTTTTATCTCATTATAGCCATCACTATCATCCGGTTTTGATATTTTTTCGATTAAAGGGGTCTTCTATTACACGAATTCGCTAACAAATCTTATATTTCCTTCTCTTGAAATACCCTGGTTTGCTCTTGTATCTACAGTTCGACTTGACTAACCAGAACAAGACAACCGGAGAAATCTAAAAGGACAATTCAAATGCATTTATGGTATGTACTCTCTGGTGGACCCGTATTTCAGTTAGAAATGAACGAAAACAAAAATGTGTTTTTCGTTTGAATGGAGTTTTTTGCTTATATGCATTTATACCGTATAATTGTAATCACAAAATGAAGCATATCACCCATCGATTAGCACGGCAGAACATAATTGAAAACATTATATAAATTATTCTGGAGTTTGGTGCACTACTGATACTGATATTTTGCAAAACAATTTTAATAGACTGACAGAATAGATGATGAAATAAAATAGTGAAAAATATTCAGAATGAAAATGTGTGGACTTGCTTTCAGTATCAATGACTTGAAAATTTGAGACGACGTTTTTCGAGCCATTATTACATTATAATGATTACACCATATACTGAGCTATTTTTATACAGCGTGTTGTAAAGTTCTTAATTTTCCCTTCTTTCATGCAAGCTGTAGTCGTGCATGCACATGTGAAATAAATATATTTATCTATTTTTTTATTTAAACTTCTGTGGGGAAAGGGAAAGTATCTTGGTCACAACTTGGGTTTGATTCAAGCATGCATACTACAAGCAATCAAACGAACAAACTTGACTGGAATTCAACAGCAGATCAAACAAAATTTGGGGGTGTGTGCACAATTGTAGCGTGGTTTTATCATCTTGTTGTTACACAGTACACGTAAATATACACCGAACAGTACTATGTATTATGTATACATGCATGTAGGTAGATATAGGTATCTGTGTTGTAGGGAATAGGCATGTGTGAAAAAATACCATGTTTTCAAGTAAAAGCTTACCTGGTTTTTATTTGCGCTTGTTACGCAATACAATGGTACATACATAGCTGCGAGCAAAAGTCAGTCCTCTTCTGGATTTTTCCCGATTTGAAGAGGAACATTCACCTAGACGAACGCCACATCAAGAGGAGTTTAAAAGGAAGAATAGCTCATCTGCTAGTGATTTGTGACATCAGAGAAGGATGAAAAGAAAGTAAGGAATAGTAAACCAGGAAGAAATAGTTTTCTCTCCCGCTATTTGATGTATTCACTCCTCGTCTTCTTTCTGTAACAGCAGCATCATCGTCATCATCATTTTCTTTCTTGTCATCATCATCTGCCTGTTTGCACACAAAAATTCAAAGAGAAGAAGCAAAACGATAAAAATCAGAGAGAAAAAAAGACCCAAATTGCATACTTTAGTTTACATGAAGGCATTTTTACGCCAACTTTCATTTGTATGTGCATATTACGTACATAGATATGTCATACTGCAATAGTAGTAGCTTTTGCTAAAAAAATATATTTATGCATGTATGTACGTACTACATACGACATCACACTCGACAGATATTTGCAAAAGTCCTGGCATGAGTGAATCTCTTAATCCGTCCACAGTCATCAGATCAGGAAGCATATTGCACATAACCTACATGTGTGCATTCTAACCTGAATAAACATGGTAGATGATATAATATGCAGAAATCATGTGGGTGTGCTTTTTCCCTCGGCTTGCAACATAGAGCCTGAGAGAAAGAAGTGAAACCAGGAAAACATTCTACGGCTGGATGGATGGAAGGTACTCAGGTGGATGTCCTAGATATACATACTTTCTTTTTGAGACTGTTGATGGAATTGCAAGTGATGGTGAGTGGATTTAGCATGACCGACATGCAAAATATGTCGTTTAATGTACCTTCCTTTGTAGCACCTTTCACCTTTATGCTGAAACTTGGGACAGATGTGTACCCATAGGTTTATAGTATACTCGTTCAATTTTAATATATTGCAAGCTGCACACCTGTACAACAATTTTCTAGCTTGGACCAGATGCACATATAAAAGTTTAGCTTCGTTTTTATCTACTCATATCTCATACATATTTTTTTATTACTCTACATACACTACTGTATGAATCACCAACTAAAATGGCAGATGTTTAAACAAACTTTTATAC
>JAHZMZ010002693.1:0-13196 GCA_027743805.1 Lepidocyrtoides sp. E14 | reverse complement strand
CAAGGAAGGTTCACGGTTTCTAGGATTCTGAGGATTGTCAGTGGCTCCCATTTCGTTTGATTTATTCATACTTGCAAGCAAATTTCATGTTGGTCGAGAAAATAGACTGATGATGGAGTAAAGAAAAATTATAAAGTTTACAGAGTCATCTAAAAATGACGAATGGAGAATGGATGGAGAATTAGGACCATATTTTGGGCACCATAATTGGGATAATCAACAACACATAATTTGTCAAGAGTTATCATATGTGACGTATCATAGGCAATCATTATGAATTTATCACCATCAAACAACTCGAACGCATAGACCAGACGCCACACATTGGACATGGCATGCATGCGACTATCATATTAATTAAGCAAGCATTCAACCAAATCATTTCTGTAATGAGCATTTATTTTTCCTTCTTCCTCCCATTTAACACCACTAGCAAGTTATGTATCCCATTTTCTTTAAGGGAGTAAATAAATAGTTCAGTTTACTAGCAAGCAACTTAAACAGACCACACAACAAGCAAGTCTGCAAACTTTGTCTCCAATTTTTTTCCCATTGTTATGCATGCCTCATTGTTAATCTAATTACTCTAGATAGAGGTACAACAATGCATACTAAGTAAAATTACATGCAATTACTGCCCTACTGACTAACATATCGTTTTGCTTCTTTCCGTTTTGCCTCTTTATACATTCCTCTTCTTTGTCCCTGTCTTGTCCTCTCCTCATGTTGAATGTTGAATCTACACCTTCATTTTTCTGTATATCACTTTTTTTTACTTGTGTTGTTCAGTTGGGGAAAAAAATGGGAAATACCGTGCCGTGTTTGTGTACCATCATCATCATCATCCTCTTCATTCATGTTTTTTGATGGTAGATTTGAATGTGATATCATCTTTCTAAGTACTTTGCCTGTTATCACTACTGTAAAAAATAATCCCTTTCTAATTTTCATAAGAGTACTACTCATAAAAATGTAATGCAAGTATACAAGACTTGTAGTTAGAGACTGAAAAAAAGTGTGTAAAAAAATTAACATGCACCTTTTTTAGTACTAGCCACCTCACAGAGTCGGCATAATATTAAATATTATAAGGCTGCTAACAATAATAAATGTAAAAGTTGAAAACGTGTGTTTTTTTACGCAAAATTACTACTACTACTACTACCACAAAACCATCCAATAATCAAGCAAGATAGTTAAAACATATGCTGTATTTACTCTGTAGCTCTAAAGCTTTCATTAAAAAAAATATTTAATGTCTGATTGAATCCCTTCTTTTTTGTAAATACTGTACTACTACTGTGTGGTGGTAGTTATCAGTTGGAAAATACAAAATAAAATATTTAAAACGTTCAAAAACTATTGTTCATTTTTGTGTGGAGAGGAATGGACTTCTAATTGTGCAGCAGCAGCATCATTGTTGTTAAAGTTGTTGGTGTAATTATTGCAATTGCAGCTCAACAAGAGGTTAGATAGGTAGTACCACACACATTATTATTATTTTGCATGATTACATTAACTAGTGCCAGTACTGAAACCATTTAAATTGACTTTGGTGTAGTGAATCACTTGAAGAAGCCATTATTAGCTGTGTGACCTTGCGCACCACACTTGCCGACCTCCTAACTGACTGATGACGTAAAAAAGTAATATTACCACTACCTTTGTAGAAGAGTGAAGTTGGAAGTGTGCTTATTATTGTTACATTTATTCGGCAGTGGAGGATAACTGAGAAATTACTAGAATACTAAGATATTAAAAAGTGAAGTGAACTTGAGCTTACTAACTACTGACGTAAATTTTAAAAGAAGGGAGATTTAACATATCATCAGAGAGAGAGAGAGAGAGAGTAAATTATTGCTTCGTATTATAATAATTAATTATCATATCAGTTAGTTAGTTGATTCATCAGAGAGGAAAAAAATGACGTCGGTAAGACAGACACCGTTGACTTGTCATGGACATACCCGGCCTGTGGTACAACTTGCCTTTAGTCGAATTACGGAAAGTGGCTATTTTATAATTTCTGCGTGTAAAGGTGAGAACGTGGTACTGTTTTAAATTAAAACTTTTAATTGCGGGATTTTAATGTTGAATATAGTGTGCAAAGTTTGTATTTATAATTTGATTAGATGGGAAACCTATGCTTAGGCAAGGTGACACTGGTGATTGGATAGGGACATTTGAAGGTCATAAGGGGGCCGTATGGGGAGTTGCGCTAAATGAGGATGGTTCCAAAGCTGCAACTGGGGCTGCTGATTTTAGTGCCAAGGTAGAGGATAAGAAGATACATTCTTTTTGTGTAAAACTATTTGCCAAATATTTAAAAGTTAGGTTTTAAATTTTGTTTTTTAAACTGATTTAGTTGTGGGATGCAGTGTCAGGCACGGAAACGCTCTCTTTCCAACACAATCACATTGTTAAGTCAGTAAATTTCAATGGAAATGGAACACGACTGGTGACCGGAAGTAATGAAAAACTTATCAGAATATTTGACTTGGAGAGACCAGATGCTGGTATGTTCCTGTTTATTATTTTTGTCAATTTCCTTCTTTTGCTAACGACGTAGTAATTAAATATTATGGTGTCTTCACTTTTTTTTATGAACAGATCCGTTAAAATTAAGTGGCCATGAGTCGAACCTGAGACATTGCGTGTTTTACGGTGAGAATTGTATTGTGAGTTGCTCAGATGATAAGACCTTGAGAGTTTGGGATGTGACCAGTGGTCAGGAGGTGCGTCGATTGGATTTCCCTTCCGTTGTCAGTGACATTGAGATTCTTCACGATGCTCGAATTCTTACCATGACTTATGGAAGTCATGTGGCGTTCTGGAATTTAGACAAGTACGAAAATAAACTAACTACCACATACACCACCTGACTCCGGTTCTTGTGAGCTTAGGAATAATTATTAATGATTTGATTGGAATATTTTTTAATTATTTGTCCACTTTACAGTCTATCTGCAATTAAGGAATTTGAAGTGCCAACCCAAGTACATTCCGCCTCTTTAAAACCGGACCAATCTATTTTTGTATGCGGAGGCGAGGACTTTAAAATTTACAAGTACAATTTTGACACTGGAGTGGAATTAGGTACAATAGCTCACCTCCATTTTTAAATGACGTTTCCAAAATCCAAACCTAAAATATACAATTTTATTTTAATGCTTCAAGGAAGTGTTGCAGAAAATGGGAAAGTAATTGAAATGGGACTTGGGGAACCATAAAAAAATTTCTTTCGAGGTGTATACAATTTTTGCTCTACTTGTCATCGTGTGAATTTATTTCGGCCCTACTTCGTAATTTAATTAATTACGATAATTTAGTAGTGGAGTGTGCAGTGTTAAAAAAACGAATGCTGATATGCGTAATATTCAAGATACCTGTGTGAATATAACGAAAACCATTAAATCCTACTACACCAGAATATTTAAATACCAAACTAATAGAATAAGAAGTTCACCACCTCTCATTATCATCATCGTCGTCAACTCGTTTAAAACATATGTTCCCTTCTCCATTTAATTATTTATCTAGGTTTGTCATCATCACTGTGTTAACTGTAAATGGCATTTATATAAGTTGTGATGTGATTCTCATTTTTCAAGTATTTCTTTTCAACTGTTTTGATTTTTGATGCAAACACGTTTTCTTAATGTACAATAATTTAATAATTATTCAGTTTTTTTTTTGCGCCGAGAAAGAACAAATTATATAGTAAGTCGATAATAATGCAACTAATTAACCACAATTTATTATTTTATTGTATTAAATAAATTGCAAATCTTCCAGTAGTACCAAAATACAAAATAATATTGTTTAAAGTTTAAAGATTGAATGAATGTGTTTTCTGCTCTAAAAAAATGATAGTATTGTCATCATCAGTAATTTTTTTTGTCTGATGTTTCGCTCCCTGACTCCCGCCTTCTTCCTTATTCCACTGACACCCGTCTAAATTATGAAATTCTCAGCTGTGTTTGTGTGTAGTATTTAATTTAATATTATAATTGGTATTGTCATAATATTCTATATAAATTAAATTAATTATGTATTTATATTAGGTATTAATAATAATTATTTAAGAAAGAACGAATATTTTTAATTTATTGAGTAAATCTGTGTGCGGTGCAAACAGAAAAAAAAATTCAAATGAATGGAGTGATTATAATATGAACAAATAAACAAATGTATCTCAAAAAAATCATCTTTTTTTTCAAAATATAATCAACGTCAATTTTATTTATTTACTTTTTTTATATTCATGCCTTTTTGAAACTCAGCATTCGTAACATTTAACAATTTCATCACACTTCTTCAGTTTTCTTTTTAAACGAAGTAAAAAATGCCGCATAAGTTTTATTAAAAACAACGCACATTAGAACACTCATCTTATCTTTGTTACGATTTCTTCCAGAGAAATGTTTGGTTTATAGCGAAGATTAACAAATTACTACAATTATGGCAAATTAATTAGTAAGTTAATCTTACTGATGACATTATTACACACAAGGAAAATTTTACACGGTTAAAATTAAATTAATTATTCATATGTTATCAGTACAGTTTTCAGAATGCGTGCGTATTTACCTAATTACAGTTAAAAGTTACAACAAAGCAAAAAATATATACATTAGGAGGCATTTTTCACCAAGAAAAAGAGTGTCCCGTGTGCGTGCGAGCACAAAAAAAAAATATTTTTATCACAGTTTAACAGTCAATTAAAGTAAAAGTAAAAGTAACAATACTAAAAAATAAATCAGATAATTCCGCAGTAATGGCAGCAACAGCAGCGTCATTAATTATTATTATTTTCTTATCATAAAAATCCTTATCAGTCTAAGCAAAAAGGAAGAACAACTTAGGTAAAAAAAAAAATTTCACCGAGCATCCATTTCATGACGTACTTTTTTACTAAATATCTTTAATAACTTAATAAAGCGATTTCTAACGGTAAAAAGTGTTTGTAAAAATTAATTAACTAGTTATTACGTAGTTTAATTAAGTTCTACGGCACTCTGAGTTGTCTGCTGAATGCGCGTGGATTAAAGTTGAAAATTGAGTTTGGATGCTGACTACGTCCTACTGGTAGTAGATTTCCGTTGTTGGCGTTCATTAGAAAGCCGCACTGACTCATGCAAATGTTATCCCGGGCAATGTCATCTCGTCTTGCTTCCTCAAACAGACGGCGACAATTGGTAATCCGTAATGAGGCACAGCGTGTCTAATAAATTATTTATTGGAATATTTTTTAATTTAAAAAAATAATAATATTTCAAAATTAAGCATCCCGCCCCATGCCAAAATTTTAAATTAATTATCAACTTACCCCTTCTGGTGTGCACACACAAGAAACACACGGACTAGGCAGTCCACTTCCTCCCACTCCTACCACCTTTCCTCCAATATTGCACTCTCTAATTTGAACTTGACTCCTAACTTGTGGTGGTGTCTCCCTCCAAGCTTCCAGATTCAGGGCGGGCAGTCTGTCACAAGGAATCCTGGGATTAAGCACGTTATGAGGGGCGTCAAAAGCAGACTTTTGGATTTCTCCAGGCATGTCCAAATTGTCACAGACAATTTTACTCATAGTAATCTTTCTAATTTCCGCTAACTGCTGAGCAGTAAACCGAATTATAGGATCGCTCGTCTCATACCAAAACCTGTCGCATTGTCTAAGTCGTTTAAACTGTGTGGCAATAATGCAAGTCATTGTAGGTCCTAACAGACCGCCTTGAATAGGTCGCTCAGAAATACTGCCAGTAAACAAGTCAATGTCATCTACGGCTGGATAAGTCTCCTGCAGCTTTTGCAACACATCGCGGGGAATTTCTTCGCTAAGGTCGTGAAAAGTCGTTGCCCTTTTTAAACTGCACACTTCCCTGTAGCTGTTGTATCCAGGAAGACCGTGATCCCGCCCGCGGTGAATATTCAAAGAGATCAAATCCATGCCACTAAATTGCTTCCTTTTGTCTTCAAACAGATGATTAGTAACTTCCTTTGTGATAAAGGGATCCAACTGCTCCATAGGCTCACCGATAAGTCCTCTTATCAACTCATCTACCATTAACGGATGGTAGAGCATGTCGCTATTGAAAAATCCATCGCGAAGAGGAATATGCGGGTTCATTCCGTTAAAACGGTTATCCATCCTGGCCAAATTGGGTCGGACAAGACTATGTCCAAATCTAAATGCTGCGGTGGCAAACTCATTGTAAATGTTTGCAGAACACTGGGGATCATATCCGGAGAAATAGCCGTCATTTTGGAGTCCCAGTCCGTACGCATTGATCATCGCGTTGCCCAAAAGACGGGGGAGTACTTCGCTGTAAATTATGTGCTGATTTACCGCAGTTACGATTCTTCTCACCTCCTCGTAAATTCTGTCATCGTTCCAGTGACCATTTATTTGTCGCATGGCGTCCGCCCAGTTATTATGAGCTCGGAGGAATACAGTATGAACTGCGGCCAGAGCAGGTTGTTCGGAAGCACGTGGATCTCCAGCGTAAAAGCAGAAGCCAGATGGAGACTTGCATTCTTTCAAAAATGTGATTTGAGGCATCAATGGTTTCGCCCCGTGAACGGGTGAACCGGTCACATTCAGTTTTCCACCGGGAGATCGAAGTGTACTTGATTTGCAGATGCTTTCCCCGTAAATTTGAGAGGAGTCTAGGTACGCAGAGTTTTGATTGATTTGATCCCTAGGTCCAAGACGTTGTTGACCGGGAAGGGACCTTGTGAATGGCATGCAGTAGGCACGACGTGTTTCCGTGTTCATTGCGGGATAGAAGGCGTCACCAGGGGGCATTGTGATTGGCCAACATTCTGGATGAGTTGCACGAGCACTGTCGCAGTCACGGCAGTCTAGGATTTTTCCTTCAGGTCCTTTATGCACTGGGGTGAACTGGGAAAAATTGAGGTCAAAATAAAGCATGATTAAAAATGGCGGGAAAGTTATTTTTTTTTTTAATTCTGATTTTAAAAATTTCTTACGGTGATATCATGGTCAACAAACTGGGAATACTGCATCAACATCAAAGTGTGCCTGTTTGAAAGGTGACTAACGTCAATGTGCACATTTCCAGATATCATTCTAGGCGAAGGCAAAGCCACTCCTGTAACCGACCGAGATCTTGGAATGGAAATTCCATCGTCATACATGGAGTCCACCATTCTGTCAAAAGTAGTCACACTTTTCCCCCAGGACGGATGGTTAAGATTATTACAAAATCCAGAAAATGTACGAAATTTTGTTAGAGTGTTGCAAGGAAGCGTCTCCTCATTCAATCCACAAGTGGTGGCAGATGAATCACTTATGCTGTTTATACTTTGGCGAATAAAGCGAGCATGAACAGAGCCCAAGTCAAAATTATCCTTTGATCTGATTACAAATTCGTCATTATTATCGTGGAAAACAACTGGGCTACTGTTAGCATCAAAACTGCTTCTTCGCTTTCTTCGGAGTTCTTTGCTTTCCACATTTTCCAAATTTTTTAGAAAATTTTTTGACGCCAGTTCCAGCAGTGAGGATGTATTGGATAAAGCAATGGATTCCTCATTTGGCGCGTTAAAGGCAAATGCTGTGCCGACTGGTCCTTTGGAATCTGCTCCTTTCGCTTTAAAAAAATTCAAAATTCTTTTCTAAATTTTTGACAATTTTTTCAGAAAAAAATCATAAATTTCATCATTTACTCAATGTGAATCGCTCATCCAGCAATTTTCTTGTGCTGAGCCATTTCTCCTCAGCGTCTTCAAAGCTCTCTATCAGTAATTTCTTCGGAATCAAAAATAAATCGTCCTCATTCAGAAAGGAAGATACAGATCCTCCACTATATATTCTGAAACGTTTCATTTATTAAAAAAATTATTTATTTTATAACCTGCCCTAAATCTAAAAACTTTCACATTTTCCACGTACCATTTTTTATTATTATTTTACTGCTATTATGCAAATCAGCCTAATTATATAATCTGCCATACTACTCCTCATTTCCAAACGAACATGCAATTAAATATTTTTTAATAAGGGCTACATACGTATTTTTATTATCATGCTAATAAACCACCCAGTCCGACCCAGTATTATTGTCACTACTACTCTTGTTCAATTACATATTACATTTGCATAAATAGAAAAAAAAATAGACATGCGTATCAATCAAAGCTTTACATGTCGACTCTGACTCGGCATTCACTTAATAATGCATGCACGCACTTACAAGAAGAGGAGGAGAAGCAATAAAAGTTTATTACAGGGATAGAATGGTCAGAGAGGAAGAATAGGAACCAAAGTCGGGTCTGTAAAATCTTCCTAAAATACGTTGGGTACATGCTTAAATTTCTGTTCAGTTTTTTTATGCAATGGCTAAATGCAATGACCCATAGAATAGTTGGAAGATTCTGCATGTCTGGTAATAAAGACCCGAGAAGAGAGATGTATGAAACTAAAGAAGACAAGCAGACAGAGTAATTATTTTTGTGACGACGACGGACACAACGACAAACACATGCACGTACTTACTTACAACAGTATATTTTTTAAAATGCATATTTCATTTCAGATTCATAACCTTATGGACTATGAAATGTTGATGAGGATGAAGCAACTACGCTTACATAAATAACGGTTTTATTTCTTTTTAGGGAATGACAAAGCTTCTAAGTAAGATTGGAGGAAGAAGAGAGAGATGCAGCAGACAAAGAGAGAGAGAGAGAAATGAAATACGCGACATTTCTTTGCATAACGTTAAAAATCATTTTGGATTCCGTTTAGCAAGCATACTTAAATTGGACTTGCAAGAAACTTAAGGTAAATGAACTGCCAAGAAAGAAAAATAATACTTACCCAGCGGTTGTATTGACTAGAGCTTGAGCTTCAAATTCCCGAGATGATTTGGGGGATGATGATTGTACTATTTTTTGCTTGACGTGCATGCCAAAGCCCCCTGGAAAATAAAAATGTAATAGTCCATGTAATCTAGTTCAATTGTTTATCTGACTGAATGACAGACAGATTCATTTAGTTTTCATGTCAAAATAATGTTTCATTTTAAAATTAGTTCACTTGGCTGGGCAGACAGACAGACAGACAGAAAAATAAAATAAAAATCCTTTCTCTTTACGCATTTCAAATTATGGGTTTGCGTGACAAGGTAAAATAAAAATGTGCATTGTACTTCTCTGTTTGCGTACAAAAACAGCTTCTTGTAGAGAGATAATAACGTTATTATTGTTACATGTTTTTCGTAAGGAACGAACGACCGACCTTGGCACTCCAAAGAAGAAAGAAGGATTCATGGGAACTTTTGATGCGTGTGTGTGCGTATTGCTTTTAATGACATGAAGTCATAGAACTGCCATGACGGTCGATCTGGATTTTTTTGAATTCTGGACAACTTCCATTGCCACACTTATTGCCCAGACTTTGTATTTTTGCGTGGACCAAAGAGACAAAAGGTTATTTTGATTTTATTTTGAAGAGGGCAACGTACCTTGAGACATGGAACTATTGACACTTGCCAAGGCTGACCCTCCTGGGAAGTTGTTGGCAGCATGCCAATTTATCGCCAGCTTGACATCATCTCCGCCAAGATGCTCCAGACGGTCTACCGGAATACCAGCACTTTTCGTTGGTACATCACCATGGTCGGAAGAATTTGTACCGAGTGCTGGGGAGTCCTGTAAGTCGTCTAGTTCCAAGTCAACCCGTGATGTTCGTGAAGGAACAATGGATACATCCAACGGTTCAGGGACAACTGTTGGAGTTGATGAAGTTCCTTCTGAAGAAGGAGAAGAAATGGAAGAAGACAACATCACCGATGGAGTGGTTGACATCGTAAGGCTGGTGGCTGGACAACAAGAAAGAGCGAGGAGTGCTACCCAGCCTAAAATATACAAGGCCGGCTGCCACCTTCCTCTTTCGGCCCTGGAAAATGTGGAGGGTAACAAGATTCAAAAAACACACAAATAAACCGGCTTCCCTTCAAACTAAAGGTCAATTTTTGTAAATGTCATCATGATAAAAATGATAGCGGCGCAAATAAATAAAGTGACTGAAAGGGAAAGTAAAATGAGTTTTCAAGATCATTCCTAAATATCGAACTCTTTAAAAAAAATCAATTATGTTTTTACATGTCACAAAATAGATCAAGGTTTTAAACTCGACATTTTAGAATGGAAAATGATTAATGCATTTCAAGTTTGAATAAAAAATTTCTAATTACTTTTTGATGATTAATTTTGATGTTACTTAATGAAATTGTAATAAAATTGTAAATACTGTCGACTGATTCAGATTGCAGACAAACGGTGGTGTTGCTGATATTTAAAAGATTAAAGTGAAGAGAAAATAACGATTTATATTTATTTAGAGAAATAAAAATTTATATTTATTTTTTTATTTCCTCTACGTTTCGACTTTATCCAAAATCCTCCTCAGGACGGGCAATACATCATTGCTGGTACTGGTATGCATGCAATTTTAGCAAAAGAAAATTACATATTAATATTTGCTTACCTGGCCACTCCCGTTTGTGATGTCCGTGCAGTCTGTTTCCGATAACCCATTTTGATTCCTGAGAGGGTACAATGAAAACTTAAAACTAAAGCTGTTACTTTTTTTTCAACAACCAAACAAACGTTCCTTTTTTTCTCCTTAAATCTTCAAAAATGTTCCACACTCTTGCTCAAAAGTCACCACAATTCAATCACCACACAAACACACAAATATACACCAATTCAAAAACAAAATTATTTTTTCCCCTTTTGTTCTCACGTCACCCACTAAAATTCCTTTTTTTTCTCACATTATTTATCCAGCAAACTATATCCTTTTCATTTAAAAAAAATAATAAATCTCTAGCCAAATTCAATCCCTCTTTTCTCTGTCCCATGCGTGTATGCTATTGCAGCGGATATGACGATGATATCCTTACCAGTCCAAAGACAAATATGGTTTGATCTTATCTCTCCGAAAAACCTAAGGTTTAAATATTTGCCAGCGAACGCAACAACAACAACAACGTCAACAATAAAACAGCTTAAGTTGAACAATGACAAATGAACTTGCCTATACTTTTGCAAGCGTCGCCTTCTTTCTTACATCTCTATATTTTAGCACTACTCGCAGTCAGTCAGTCAGTTAGTCAGTAGTGTTAGCAGCACATACAAATAGTAAAAAGAATCATTATTATTATCGTCCTATCAGTTCAATGCTTAACAGTTGTTAGTGATCCTACTGAAAAAAATATATATCTGATTTGATCTTCTCCGCGTACAAAACATTTTTACAGTCATCATCACCATCCTCAGCTACAATAACAGCGAATTTTTACAACAATGCCGTGGTCGTATATAATGCTGATCATGTAAAAGTTGTGTAGACGATGATGATAATGATAATCCTATATCCCTTTCTTTTTCCTTACCTGCAAACCTTTTTTTTTTGCTGGCACGCTAGGCCGTTTATTATGATGACGATGATGATGATGATATAACTTTTTTAACTCTACTTCTTCATGTTTAAAACAGAGGCGAGGTTATACTACTACAAAGCCCTGATCTTCTCTTTTTTTTCTTCTTTTGACGCTGCTGCTTATAGCTTGCTGCAAAATCAAATCACGGCAACAAGAGAGAAGGAAAATGAGGATGATGATGATTATGAGGAGGATAATGACGATAAATAATTTTACTCTGCTTAAAAATGATAGATAATGATGATAACAATAAATAGTAATGAAATTAGTAATGTAGAACATGGAGTAAAATGGTGGGTGACCAGTGATATTTAGAAATAATAATTTAATATAATTATGATTTATGCTTGTGTGTGTGTGTGTGTGAGTGTGCGTAGTACGTATGCCTGTATGTGTGTATGAATTCATTTATTTAGCCTTCAGGATTGCATGGAGTAGTTCTGGTTTTAAGCAGAACAATTTCAATGCACGCAGAAAATAAAATGAAGTAGGAAGAAGAAGAAGTCTAGGTAAGTGCTGGATGTTGTGGTAGAAGTAGGAAAATTAAGACGGTATTTGAGTACATATTTTATTTTTACAGAGGTTTGTTTGAAATGAAGAAGGCGATCATTAAAAAAATATGTATTTGTTTGGAGAGCAATAATGTACAAGGTAAATGAACTGTCGTTTACTTTGGAGGGTACAACCGCCAAAAGATTTTAATGCTTCCTATTTTTTTCTTCTTTAGAATAATTAATGCTGTTTTTGCTGCTTGCTGGAAGGAAGATTGAGAAAGAGAAAAAAAGTAGAGCGAAATGAAGAATGAATGCGGCATTAAATTTACATTTACAGGTATTCAAATTAATATTTTTTTGGGTGAGTGGTCCATTTGGAATTTGGTTTTGAAGAAGAAGAAGGGAACGAGAGAGAGAGAGAACGGAACAGAAGAAAAACGCATTTTATCGCGCGGTAAAGGTAAAAAGGAAGTGTTTACGACGACGAGAGAAGAAAAACGTTTAATTTGCTTAAAATGTTAAACAAAATTTTTTTGAGGACAGTTTGAGATGATAAGAATGATAATGTGAACGGTCAAAATGGTATTATTTACCACCGAGTGTGCCAGCCTCGACTCACGACGACAACGACAATAATCAACATCGTCATCGGTTCATTTTCCTATGTAGACATGATGGCATAATATGTCTCATAAAAAAAAGTGCCAAGAATGATGATGATGACCATTTTTTTTAAGTATCATAAAAATGCAAGTATTATATTATTTGCATAAAAAAGATATGCTGGTCTTACTATTTTTTTCATTTTAAACTTTTTTTTTTTATGTGGAAGGAACTACTTCACTGGTTTGGTTTGGTAAAGCAATAATTGGTCTGATTTTAGCTTTGGGGTAATACGAAAATGGAAAAAAGTGAATGGCAAATACTATTCTGGCTAGATAGAAGTGAGCTGAGCAAAGAGCAACAGGTATATCATTTCTATTTTCTCAGTTTCTTTTTTGTGGGTGGAGGGTAGTATGTACATTAGACTGGTCAGTGGTCACTTATTTTTAGGTACTTGGTAGCACTTCACTCTCACCTCGTGACATGTAGTATCATGACATGATATGTCGTCGTCATCATCATGTCTCATCATCAACACTTTTTGACAACCTGACACGATCTTTTTTATTATCGCTTAAAATGCTGATGTGTCCAACGATAAAATAAAATGTGTGTGCTTTTAATC
>JAHZMZ010002692.1:0-16971 GCA_027743805.1 Lepidocyrtoides sp. E14 | reverse complement strand
GTTCAATTTATGGATTTTTATGGGAAATGGTGATGTTCCACGAAGATAATGGGATCGATTGATCCTCACATGAGTACATTATAGAGTATATTCCTGAATAAAAAAAACACACTGCTTGACTCATCATCATACCGCACGGTTTGTTGTAAAAGGTTTGAGTGATAGGAAAAATGGTGAAAGTTGAGCGGAAATTGAAAGATATTACGTGTGTGATAGATAGTAACAGTACTCGAAATTTTATAATAATGAGGATATAGATAATGGGGAAGACGGTAGTGATACTAATCTTCCCCTTTTTCTCGTGAAGCGTAATCCTTAAAAGAGTGTGCTAGATGCTGCGGATGTGTGGGTGGGTAGATAAAAGTAGGCGAGGAGGAGAAACCGGAGAGAAGGAAAGGAAAGATGTGTTATCCTAAAGAAATTCATTCGTTCATTCATGTCCTGTCAGAGAGTATTTTCTTAAGCATTTTTTTTCTACTCGATTGAAATCCATGTTATGGAAAGGAATCTTTGACAGCTAAAATACATCAGTTGTGTGTTACTGCTAGTAAAGCGAGAAGATAAAGCCTGCGGTGATGGTATATGATTATAGAATGGTGTAAGTATATCCATTTATGTCCGTAGCACTTTATGTGATCTCTTTGTAATAATGTCAGCTCAAACAGTGGCGTAATAGCATCCACTTTCTTATCTCAAATCAGCCACACGTTACTAGTAACTGCGTACAAAGCAGCACAAACATATCAACAAAGATTGGAAGTGGAGATATTAGTGGTAGCGGCAGTGGTGCGTGCAAAAAAAAACTTGATGTAGTAGGGAATAACCCAAACTTAAATACCTATATGTGCTCGCATTTTGTTTGGACAAATTTTCAGTTTTAACTCGTCGGTTATATTTTCCATATTTTTGCACTGTATTTGTAAATACATAATAATACTATAGAGTAGTAGGACAGATAACGAAGCTGAAAATATAGATGAAAGATTATAGCAGAAAAAATAGAGAGAAAAGTAAGTAATGCATAATAGGTGAGAGTATAACGGGAAATGAATCAGTTTGGAATAACCAAAGCAGGATTTCCACCCGTTATCTGAGTTGTACAGTGCAGACACAGTTGTTAGCATTTCTCTCCTACCGCTGCTCAATAAATATCCTTTTTTAGTTTACAAACATGAAATGGATGGAAAAATACACGTTCATCGGAATCCGGAAATGGCATTTCTTTAGGGAATAAAAAAGTTACTTTGTCCGTCTGTCTATTTGTTTGTTCGTGCTGTTTTTCAAACAGCTGTATGCATATGTATATGCATGCATACTTCTGTGTGTGTGCAATGCAAACTTGAATTTTGTTCTGATTGAGGGAGAGATTTTCAAATAAATACATTTCCCTTGATATCATGGGATTTTTGGCAAAAAAAATACTGGTAAATCTAAGAGTTTCGCTTTTGCCTCGGAAATGGTTCTGATCTATCTGTTGGCAGGTACAAAAAAATGATAAAAGACAGACGCATTACAGGAATCAGTAAAATTGGAATACGCAAATATTACAAAACGTTCACTTGGGCATTCTGGTATTATGCACATGGCAATTGATACACGTCTTAGTGTCTGCACTAATGACAAGAGAGATGTGAATCGTACTCTCCTGTTATGGCATCTCAATATTTACGAAAATGAGTATTTAATTCTAATTTCTCACAGTGATCAAAGCGATAAATCCACCTATTTTGTTAAAAATACATACCACTTCAAAAACAATACAGTAAACAAAATTAAAAAATGCAACAAGCCGTGATGTTATTATTATATAGAGAATTTATATATCAAATATGTATAAAACTTTTGTCTGCAGCAAAAGACAAAGAAACTGGATACTTTTAAGTGAAACAAAATACTTGTGAGCATGATTTTATGCTAATTTTCTAAAAGCAAAGCAGAGACTCACCACAACACGAACTTGCCCTGATTTTCCTATAAAGAAAAAAGGCACTCTAATTTCATAGAAGCCCTTCTCTAAAACCAATCTATAAATTTATCTAGAGATCCATGTAGAATATCATAATTATCATGGCTTGTACATGCAAAGATGATATGGTAGTAAAAGTGGTAGTAGTATGTAGTAGAGAAGCAAAAACTTTATTCCCTTCATTGCTCATTGCGGTTAGCAAAGCCGAGGTCAGCGGCTTGAAATATTTTCATCGAGCTGCGGTTTCGTCATGGGTTTCTCAAGCAAGTACATACCAAGTAGAAGTGCTGGTTGTACAACAAGCTCATCTAAAATCTAATATTATGTAAAAAATAAATAAAAATGTTCTTTTCTCTCTTGCAACTTCTCACATGCTTATACTTGTTCTCTCTGAAGAATAGTGGTAATGGTGGCGGCGGCGGGTGATGCGGGTTGGTTCGGTAGCAGTGGTGTAATATTATTACGACATACTTTTGTATAAGATTTTAATGTTTTTAATATTATGAAAATGTAGAGAGAGATAGAGAAGTGACGAAAAATGGGAAGTTCTCTCTTACTATGCTATATGCTGCTTGCTTCTTTAGTACACACATTTTTTTTCTCTTTCCGCTACTTGCGGTTTTGTAACTTGACAGTGGGATAGGATCCGAGGATTGAGTGAGGCAGACAAAGTGTGAGACTTCTTGCAAGCTTTTATAAAACAATGTTGCTTATACCTATATTATTATTATCATTTCACTTGAGAGTGGGATTCTTATTTATAATAGGCTAACCGAGTCTTTTTCTGTGCTAGTTACTTGAATGTTGGTTACAAGAATGTATAGTACTGATGATTTTCGCAAGTATGGATAGCTACATAGTTCGTCTAGTTAGTGAGAACCAGTTTTGTTATTATTATAATAATCCAACTATTCAACGTTTTACATACAAGGAGAAATATTGGATTGGAAGTTGGTATAGCAGGATGCGGTTTGCAAGTAAAAGTATGACGGTAGATGAATAGGGAACGGTTTTTGATGTGGAAAGTTACATGCAAAAGGGCAGGCAGTTAGTTGTGAACGTATGTAAAGTATGGAAATTCACTCTTTTACAACAGGCATCATATCACGGTCTTTAGGATCTAAACTTGGGTATTTCAGTGTATAGTGTAGACTTGTAGACATGTAGTAATTTTTCTTTCTAAAAAAGAAGTAAAAGAATAAGAACAAGGCCTTTCTCCTCACACGACCACGACCACCGCACACCACGCTACTTTCTCAGCTTTCTTTCCGCGTGTGTAGATATATCCTTCCTTCCACCGTCCGTCTCTTGTGGTCTTCTTTAGAAAACTGTTGAGAATAGTTAAAAGGCGAACCTCCCTAGCTGTCTGTATATTATTATGTGCTTGTTCACATGACGTGGTGAGCTTAGCAAACAAGTAGCTTCATCATCATCATCATCATTTTCTCCTTCATGATATAAAGCATGCCTAGTGCGTGTTTTGGGTGTATTTTAGGACTGGAGGCAGAGAGAATGAGATGAGAAGAAAAGGAGTGGGATAGAAGCCAAAGAATCACAAGAGAAAATAATTCTTGGAAAACCTCCTATCTTCTTCCTTTTCTCTCTCTCTCTCTTACTCTATTCTTTTCATTGTGTGCACACACAGCATTGCGACTACTACTGCTGCATGTTTGGAAGCTTAGCTAACTAAATTAGAATTAGGAAACGGAGAATGGGGATTCAACCATAATCCATGAATCAAATCAGACAGGGTCAAAAAGTTGGAGGAGAAGTAAGTGGATGGTCGTCTTTTCATTCGTTCGAAGATGCAGCAAGAGAGTGTATAAAGTTATACCGCAAAGCTTCAACTTTTTTATCCTCTCTTCCACTCCTTCTCTCGCCCAGAAAATGCTACTCTGTCGGCTATATACACTCTACTCGCTTCTCTACTGGTTGACTTGGCATGGCTTTGGCTAGCTGTCAGATTCTTAAGTCAAGTGTACCGTGTAAATGGGAATGTTGGGAAATGGTGAAAGTTTTATGAGCAAGTAGCTTTTCACTTGGCTATATACTCACACATACACACACACACACACATACTACACCACACATGCACAACTCGCTCTTTTTTTCTCCAACGACGTCTACAACAAGTTTATTTCTTATTTCAACTATTCTGCAGGGAAAATGAAGAGAAAGTAGATACTTATAATAGCATCTTCTCAAGTACAAAAACTCTCGTGTAGTGAATGAAAGCGAGCAAAAAAAAGGAAAGAAGGAGAAAAATTAAAGACAAGATTGAAGAATGCATATACCACTTAAATATATAAAATATTCTATGCCTCTTTTTTTTACTTTCCTGGTGAAATGTTACATTCTATAACAAGACTCGTTGCTGCTGCTACTTTATTATTATTACGGCTACTACTTCAACTACAACATCCCTTTCTTTTGCTCTTTCCACTCTACAAACTATATAATCTGTATATTTGCTATAGTGCTCTTGTTCCCTTTTTCCTTTTTTTATTTTTCACTTACGTACACACACGAGCGAGAGAGCTTGTTCATGCTTGCCTGCCTCTTTATATAACTTACAGTGTTTTGTGATCATCATCACCATTATATAGACATGTAATAAGTAAATATGCTGGGGTTTTAGAGAGCTGAACTGTATTCAGAGTTTGTTCAAGTCAATCCGAAAAGGCGACAAAAGTTTTTTTCCTCTCCTTCAACTTACTTATAGTTTTTTATAGGTATGTATGTATTTGTATTATGTAAGTTTTACTCCATTTTCCGTCTTTTATTTTCGTTGCTCGTCTTATCATCAGAGGAGGCTTAAGCAGAAGACGAAAAAAAAGAGGGAGACTGTGAGTGAGTGAGTGAGAAGCAGACAGAAGAAGGAAAAGAAGATGAGGAGGGAGAAAAAAAATTCTATAAAATGTACATTAACTATATCTCATGATATGTATTTAGCATCAGCAGGAGAGGAAAATGGAGATCCCATAAAGAACAGATTGAGTCTTTCCTTTTCATTTCATACAAAGCGGATTTGGGGAAGCCTCTTTAGAAACTCATTCATCTCCTTACTGGCTCTTTCGCTTCTTTTAGCATAAAACCATTCGTCTTATGTCATCTACAGATCACTCCATCTCGCTCAATACTAGTCATTCCTCTCCTCCCTTTCCCTCTGCATTTATTTTTTTTATTGAAGGAAAAGAAAAAAGGAGCTAACGAAAGCGAGAAAAAAAAAGTTTTTAGTTTCCCTCTTATTCAAAATGCAAATACATTCCTTTCACGACTGCGACAAGTCAAGTATAAGTGGACAAACTTAATGGTAATGCTTATATACAAATAGAATGAACAATATTAAACCTTATTGAGAAAAAAATATAGATGGATTTGGATGTTTATATATACCACTTGGCGTAGCATAGTCGATTCCCTAATGTTAAATGCTAATATTGTGCTTGGATGCGTTGGAAGAGAAAGAAAAAATCTTTAATATTAATCTAGCTTTAGCATCATAGTGGTAATAAAGTCCATGCCCTAACTACTTTTGCAGGGACCTTGTAGTAATACCATGCAACTTCCCTACATTTTTTAAAAGGTCTTATTAAAAATCAACATCGAATTGTTCCTTTTTATTAAACTAATTGACTTGATTTCCTCATTACGGATAATATGCAACGCGTACTACGCATCCTGAAACTTCCGCGAATCACTAAGTTAAGTTAATGTTATGCCACAACAGTTTAATACATGCTATCTACAGACAATTTGCACCTTGGACGACAATATCCTCTACCGCAGCTTTATATTTGTCAACGGCATCATAATTGCGTAGTATGAATCATGAAACCGTGAATATTTTGAGCAATTTCCAGAAAAAGTAAAGGTCTTATTAAAAATCAACATCGAATTGTTCCTTTTTATTAAACTAATTGACTTGATTTCCCCATTACGGATAATATGCAACGCGTACTACGCATCCTGAAACTTCGCGAATCACTAAGTTTATGTTATGCCACAACAGTTTAATACATGCTATCTACAGGCAGTTTACACCTCTGGTTACATAATCCTCTACCGCAGCTTTATATTTGTCAACGGCATCATAATTGCGTAGTATGAATCATGAAACCGTGAATATTTTGAGCAATTTCCAGAAAAAGTTTACACTTCATAGTTCTTCACAAAAGTTTATTAAAAACATTTTTTCAAAAACAACTGGCAATTAACTTGTGTTGTTTCTGTTTTTTTCCAGACGGAGATTTCTAAACGACTTAATGCAATTATCGCACAAATTCTACCCTTCCTTTCACAAGAGGTAAGTGAGACGAAGCCCATTGTTAATTTATTCAGTTTTAAAGTGGCAGCAGGACGCTTTGTACTATGTACATAATTCCAGCTGTCTGTATTTGGTTTCAAACTTATGAATGTATAGCCAAGTAAATAATAAAATTAAAGATATAAAAAAGTGCTGAGTTTCAAGTTAATTAGCATATTTATTGTTTTCATTAGCACCAGCAACAAGTGGCTACAGCCGTGGAAAGAGCCAAGCAGGTGACGATGACCGAGCTGAATGCAATCATTGGGGTAAGAGATGGCCCCATATTACAATATTATTATTCATTTTGATTGTACATATTTTTATGTCATTAGTATGCATTGAAAAATGCTTATTTGTACGAAGGATTTACACCTGTCGTAATTGCTTTCTTGTATGACCAGAGAAAAAAAATACATGAAACATGACAGACTTTTTGACTCTTTCTTTGTTCAAAACATTTTTCACGAGCTATTGACTGCCGTACCGGTCAACAGTGGAAAGATTGAATTCACTTAATTTCTGTAGCATACGGTCAGTCGTATAATGTTTTATTTAAAATGTTCAGCTTACAGCGCAATGACCAGTGATATTTACGACCATATATACGTATATACTGGACTAGACCATTTTATTTATTTACCACTTGAAAGCTAACTGCTAAAGAATTGGAGTTTTTTTCTGCAATGCAATAAAAATACTCATCATTCAAAAACAATTAATTTCTCTCGGTTGCGTGACCAAACTTGTAATTTTCACGGTGGTTGTTCTTCCTCTTTCCTAATAGTATGTACACGCACGTACTCCAGTAGTGATGGTTTGTTAAAAACACATTTCCCTTGTACACCCATTCCCTCAAATCATCAACTGTCCAGAATTTTGATTACTTTTTTTTATTATTTACGAAACGAAATCAGAATAGACCAGTACCTATACCTGTAAACTTACAAATAATCACCTACTACATTTTTTGTTTGTAAACTTTTCTGACAGTAGCATGTACTATGTACTACCATGTAGTGGCAACCACCACCACCATCCCAAATTTATTTCTTTTCTTGCTCCCTGCTGCAATAATATAACTTCTAGTTTAACATATCATCATTATAAATGGATGATGATCCTTGGAAGGAGGCGTTAACGATTCGATTCATGTAAGCACAGAAAGCGATTAGTTAACTTGCATAAATAATTCAACGGAGCGTTTCAGAAATGAGTCCTTCAGGCTACAGTGTGAATGAATAAACAATTTCAAACTTTTAATGTACACATATCTTGATTACTTCCCTGGTTCTTTCATCAAATTGTTCATGATTCCGTCCCTAACAAAATAGATATGTATATTCTTCTACTACTACTGCTTCATACTTTTAAGTAGGCAACCATCACACAAGTAAGCGTGGAGAGAAAATTAATTTATCCTTCCCACACCGTCATGATCATGTTGCAATGATCAGAACAACTTACAAAAAAAGGAAGTCTGAGTTGAGTTTTTGTACAAATATATAAAGTGATAAGGATGATAATGTAAGAAGGAAAGGAAACGCTCATTAACATTTATTACCACTTCAAGCATTTACCTCCTTCATCGTCATCATCATGCTTTTAAAAGTTAGCCGTTCCTGGTAAATGGGTAATAACCGTACGTACATACTTGTTGTGAGATGATGAGCATGATATGATCGTTTTTGGTTTGATTTTAGTTGTGTTGGTGGTGTGAAGCAACCGAAAACAGCTCCCCTTTTCCTTTCTTGATTATATTATTATCTAATCTCATCTTCTTCTTGTTGTGAGATGATGAGCATGATATGATCGTTTTTGGTCTGATTTTAGTTGTGTTGGTGGTGTGAAGCAACCGAAAACAGCTCCCCTTTTCCTTTCTTGATTATATTATTATCTAATCTCATCTTCTGTCTGCATGCCTCTTTCAAACTTGTTCTATTTAGTTTGCTTTCGCACTACTACTGCTGGTCCCTTTATTAACCGACAAAGACACTTGTGAGATAGCTAGATAGTGTTTTTCTGCAAGTCTGTGTTTAGTGTGAAGTACTTGACCTGCTAACGAAATATCTTACCTATAAATTTTTTATTCTCTTTCCGGCCATCAATAATTTGTTTATTGCTATTACCAAAGCTCTCACACGTTGCACTTCTTCAGTATTTTAGTTGAAAATGAAAGTTGTTTTGCTACTTTACTACTTCAGGTTCCGGTGAATTCCATAAAGACCAATGCTATGTAAAGAAATGGGAAAATAAGGAGTGAATAAGTTTGAATGTAAAACAATATTAACAAGGGCAATCTAAAGGCAAGTGCAATGGGCGGCTTACATAATATGCTGACGGAGCACGATAGTAAAGATTGTTATTGTTTAAAAGAGAGTGTATTCGTTTACTTGGGAAATAAATACTTTTGTAGGTACTTTGCTGAGAAAGGATAAGATTTTACTTCCGTTTCTGTAATATTCCTTTTAAAAGTATTTAAGCAAACCTAGAAAACAAAATATGGAAGGTTTATAAGTGAAAAGAGATAAAACTAAATCACGCTCACATGTAGGTAGCAAATATGTATAATATTTTTCGCTTCGACGAATTCAATCATGGTGGATAGCATTTTACAACGCTTTCAGCTTTCTGCTCGTGAAAAAAATGATTTATGGAATAAGATCACATAATATACCTACTACAATTTGCCTTTGTTGTATATCCTTTGTATGCAACATATGCAAGTTATATGTATTGTAATTCACCACTGGCTTGTACTTATACTTATATACTATCCTCATTTCATAAAGGTGTAAAATTCCTTTGCAAGAATATTTATGCGGCTATTATATTATAGGTTATCTTCACTCGTAAAGGAAATAGAATGCATGCATGCGTATCGGAGGAAGAAATACCAAGTCATTCAGTCAAAGACGGTGATTATATTTTTGTCCTCTTCATATCCCTCCCTCCTCACTCACTCATGACTCACGTATTCATGTATGTTCTACACAGGCACGGTTAATACTACCTTGCTTATTTTATTATTAGTATTACGCCTGTTTTCTAAAGCTGCTGCTGACAAAAGAAGCAGGGTAAGATGTAAAAGGAGAGAGGAGGCTGGATATGCCAGATAATTTTGGTCCATGGTCCATGAACTGTGAAGCGAAACGAAGCGTGACTAGAATAAGCCCTTTGTATTCATTATTATAATTCTCTCGTCTTATTATATTTGTCGCCTTAATAATATCTATTTTCTAAGCTGCTATAAAATATATACATGCATATGTGTGTGACGTGATATGTAAACTATTAAATGGTATTCTATTGTGTTCACATTATTACGTGTGATGGGATGACGGAACAAATCATTTATAAAACTTTCATTAATAACAGCAGCAGCAGCAACAGTAATGCTAATAATAATGCACCATCAGCACACAGCACAAGGTTTCTCCTCTAGATTTTGTTTACGACTAGCTGTTTTACTTTTTTTGTGCTGTTTGGTAGATAGTACAAAAGATGAAATATTTATTCCGCACGGACGGAAGCCGGTTTAAATGTTGGTAACCTTCTTCTTCCAGCGAAAAATATCACTGACAGAGAGAACGCAACCACATGTGACGCAAAATAATGCTTATCATGTAATAAGGATTTGGCATGTTTGGAGAGGAGTTAATTCGGTGATACAATACACTCAGCACGCTACACAGTGGACTGCACAGAGAAAATATAAATCTTTGAGGAAAGGGATTAAAAGATGGTTTCATTGTCCCCTAACTTCTAAACCTGGCCTTGCAGTGTTGTTTGTTGCTTCTGTTTGTGTGCGACTGTAATTTCATAAAAGTATTGATCAGATAAACACAGTGTTCGTTCTCGCTGTAGTTAGAGTAGGGAGGAGGATATTTTCTTACGTAATATTTTACAGGGATATTATCTCTTCAATAAAAACAACATGATATATCGGACCGGGTAGCATGTAAAAAGGGAAAAAGGACTGAGAGGGAGAACACAATAGGCTTGAGTATGACAATGACTACCGTAGGGAGTCGAGAGAGCTCTTATCTGAAATGAAAAAAAAAACTTTTTCATTATGAAATATGCTACTTTTCTGTGAACAATTTTAAGGGCTAACTAGAAACTAAGTAACTGCATACAACTGATATTTATTATTATATAGGATTCGAATCATGCATGCCTTTTTCAACTTTTGTGTCGTGCGTAGACATATTTTACCACACATTGAACATTCGAATGAATAATAGAGAAAACGGGTACGTAGCTGCATAGTAGTTTAATCCTAAAATGTGATGTCCCACAGGGTTTTTGTTTTCATTTGATGGTAAATCTTCCATTTCCAGCGAGATCATTATTATGGAAGTTTGACAGCGGGATTGCGATAAAATAAGTAGTTTTATCAATACATGTGTTGCAAGTTCACATAACTTTAAGGTACCTATATGCATATCCCTATCCACTCCGACACATGTGCTTTTTTGCCCATGGCCTTTTTATGTAGAGAATGGATTTGGTAAATACACAAAAATTGCAAGTATTTGAAGCGTGTGAATTGAATATGAATGAATGCACTAACATACATACTTAACTGAGTGACCATGTGCTTATGCCAGCCAAACTTATACCAAAGGTGGTTTTATGCCTAATCATTGTTGCTTAATACATTGATCGACAAATTGCATTACGTTAATACTAGCACAAACCTGACAAGGTCATTAAAATTTACAGGCTATGATTACTGATAGACGTCTTCAAATATGTATTAGCATTTGAAGCACTATATGATGAGAAACTCCTTTTATGCATAGGAATATTTGGAATAACATTTAATTTTAAAATACAAAATAGCTTCATATTGTCTTTCTTATTTTCAGCAACAGAGGCCGGACCTTCCTAGATTACTGGTAAGTTCACACTAGTATATAATGAAATTAAATACATATTATATATGGACTATTTTATACCGAAATTTGATCGTAATATGATATTTGATGAGAAACATTTATACATTGTCACACTCAAATTAATTTTACTCAGCAGAAGCCTTTATTAATTCCATATAATTAAGCATACAAAAATGAGCCATTATGAAGCGAAAATCATGAGAAAGCAATAAAAATACATTTACGATAAATATTTTAAAAGGAAGAAGTTTAAGAGTAAACAACAATATAAATGCAAATCTTTTGCTTCAAGGTTATTGAAGTAACATTTCATGGGTCATAGTACGTAGGTTGATGGTAAATACAGTAGAAGCACTATTGAATTGTGAATCTGTGCTTGTAATTGACTTCAAGACCCGTCAGATCCAATTATAGTTCCATCTGGTAGAAAGTTTTAAAGATCATGCAAAAATATAAACATCATAAGCCATTTCTCATTTTTTTATAATTCCGTTTATTAAACTTTCTTCCTTCAGGGTACTGTAAATTTTGTACGCTATTACTTATTCGGAATAAGTTATTCTATTTTTTTCGGAATGAAAATGAGATTATATTTTATCTTGCACAGAGGGTAACATTATTTTTCAGTTGACAAACTTTGATTAAACCTGACTTGGTGAAATTGCTCAAGGTTTTACAAAGTCAGAAAGACACACTTTTATGATATAATTGCAGTAAAAAGAAAGTAGGAAAGTCAGGAGAAAGCATGAAAAAAGAGTTTAGCAGTTTGCAAGTATATTGGAAATTTGAAAGTAGAATCAGAACGTAAAAATTATGAAAATAATAAAGAAAGTTTCTGCATGGGCTAGTAAACTTCGTTTTCCCCTTTTCAACTGATGATTTTGGATGCATGACATGTCAGTCACTGACAGTGCTGAAGGGAAAACGTAATCATCATCAGCATAAAAGCGAGATGATTCAAACACGTTTCTACAAACATCCACTAGTCTGCTCAAATCCGTATTATCTGTTGAAGTTGATGGAAGAATTTGTTATTTAAATTGCTCTCATCGCAGACGATGATAGGATTTAAATTGGACTAGTCGGGCTTAATAATTTGTTAGATTGTCATCTTCCGTATTTAATGGAGTTACTACATACGCATATAGTACTACTAAAAGAACGCATAATATTTGTAATTGGCCCACTCAACAAACAAATGTAGTAATACAGTAGAAAAGCAGCAGCGGTAAGCGATGAAATGTAGCACACACTGTTCATCTACCTAACCACAACGAATGAACAACCGTAACAAAAATAAATAAACAATTGTTGTTCCTTTTTCGCTCGCTCGCTCGCTACCAGCCAACTTTCACAAAATGAAGTGATGGAGTGGTGACTGGATTGAAATAGATGACGTGTGCTTTTGGAACCACCGACGAGTGAAGTTAATAAATATTTTGTTATTTTTAGCTCTCCCTCACCATTATCTCCACACACAAATCTAAACTAATCATTTTCTCAACAACCCCTTCAAATGATTTTGATGATAAAACCCTTTTACATTTCAACTTTTTGATGAACTACATCCCACACTACATCATTTCAAGTTAGAGTTGATCATGATAATAATAGTAATGATGAGTGCTGGCTGGATTGCTGGAGTATTTGTTGTACTTCAGAAATAATTTCACAGTTCTTGTTATAGTCTCTGTGTAGGCTTTACAGATTACAGATGATGATGAATGAGGATATCCTCGTTAGTACAAATAATAACAATGTAACGTGAGGAAATAGACCCTCGTCGTAACATTTTAAAAATTATTTTTATTATTACTGCGTGGATATACATATATAAAGCATCATCATCTCTCTAGGCGCATAATGTTACTACAAGAGTCATTATTATAATATCTGAAAGGGCTCATAGTTATTAGATGAGTCTTGCTTCAGTATCTGTGTAATGATACTTGTTTATAACCAAAGAAGAAAAAAATTGGGCTGTTGGGTGCAGTAATGCTAACATTTAAAAATATACTGTTGCATTAATTATTTCTATATGGTAAGCATGTAGCGTCTACTTTTGATTTACTGGATAAAATGAAAAGGATTGGGACGTATATGTATGTTACCACAATAAAGAAAAACCACATGATACAATAGAAGTGTAGTTTAGCAGTTGCATGTGTGCTGGGTTTGTGCCCCTCGAGAAAAACAATTTGTCAGATTCATTATTATTATGATTACACTGTTTTGCTGCGGGTACAACCATGATCACTATCATTATTATCATCATCATCATCATCATCAACATTCAGTAGAAAATTTTACTTCACTTGGCTCTGCTCAGCAGAGACTCCACATTTTGTTGCTTTTTTTATATATACATATTTTACTAGAAAACATTTCTCCGCTGGTTCACAATCATTACCTTAATAATCATCTGCTTAAACTGTTATGTATCATCATAAATAATAACAATGTATTATTACAGCCACATCTGCTCCTCAGTCGCTCCCTCCCTCTCCTCCTCAGCATCTATTAATTTAAGCACAAATAACCATCAAGCCATACAGTGCAATGCTTGTGTGTGTGTGTGGCTGCAATGCACTGGCAGCAGCAACACAATAAACATTTTCGCAGATGTGTATCCAAGCGAGTGAGCAAAAGGCCAAAAATAGTATAATTTCACCACGATGAGATGATGATGATGATAATGATCACGAAGAAGCAGCTCAGCAGCAGCGGCGGCAGCAATGTTAGTAAAAACAGTTTTGCCTGCATGATGCATGCAAAAGGCAATGCAATGCCAAAAACAGTAACTTGATCATGATGAAGATAAGTTCAGCTCAGTAGTAATGGGGTGGTGGTGGTGCACACAAATGCATTATGGAAGTATGCATGGAACCCCGCACGTTTATATTAATGTTTTCTCTCTGGTCTCCACGCACACATAGCTTTTCCAACAAAATGCTTCTTTACACGACGATATCATTTTGAGTCAAGGAGAAACGCTGTAATAGAGGTAGCAGCAGCAGCAGCAAGCAGCATCAAGTCTTTATTATCATTATTATCATGAACCATGTCGTCTTTTTGAAAGTTCCTCGGAGAGATGAACAATGAATGCATAATTTAACATCATCATCGTCTTCCTCCTCGTTCTTCTCAGTTCTCCTGTGTGGAACAGCAGCAGCGCCTTTTTTGTCTGCTACTACATGATTCTCCATTATTACAACTGCGAATATAACAATCTCTATAAATGATTATTATTATTATTGTGATGATGATGTTGCTACAAAAATATTAAAATGATAAGGAAAGAAAAAGCTCTTGGAGCTCGTGAATATTCCATATAGTTTTAGAATGCATTTAATAATAACATCATGATGTTAGAGATAGACCATAGTCATAGTCGTCGTCGTCATCATCGTCATTATTATTATTATTTTATTATTTCTGTTACAGCAACAGATGCATGCCCAACAACTGGGACCGGCAGCGGCTGCTGCGGCAGCGGCACATCCACCTTTGCCCATGTTACCACACCCTGGGTTGCCTGGAGCTCCGGGGTTGCCTCCGTCCTCCGCTGCATCACTTTTGGGACTAAGTGGATTAGGTGGTCCACATCCTCTGGCCATTCTCAATGCCAAACACGAACTTCATCGAGATGAGAAGCCACCAGGTTAGTCCATTTATCTGCATTCACACTCTTGCCACATACTAATGTCCTCTTTCTCTCCATCTCCTTCTTACTTTCATTCCCGGAAAAACATAAAAAAACGTATTTATATATATCTACCGGGATACATGTACGTAAACCTATACCAACATCATCGCCACCACTCACTCACTCACTCTCTCTCTCTCTCTTTTGACTCACTGTTCAGGTCTGTGTGATGTAACATATTATTACTCCCACAATCTTCTACCGCATACACAAACTAATGCACCGTGTGTGTTTTCCACTTTGCTGAGTGAAAACACTTTTCCTTCCAAGACCACTATATCATATTATTATTATTTCAGAGCCTATCTACCATGTACATAAATAACCCTTTACTTCCACGGTCATTCTCCTCCTCGTGTAATATTATTGCCTCCATTCTCTGTTTATTTGTCTCCTTTTACCAAGTTTCCTTCTTCTCATGTGGCACATCACGAACTCACGGAGGAAATCTCAAATAGGTACATGTCTTGAAATGGAGAAGTCTACAACTACTAGTTCTACATCTAACATGGAATTAAAGGGAAAAGGGAAAATGACACGCATCGCGGGGGTCTTATATACCATGATCCTTGTCATATGTTGTTGTTACCAAAAATGTCTTATCATGTCATTTCTTCCTCTCTGTAGAAGAAGGAGACAACGACAAAGATGAGAGGGAAAGAGAGAGAGAGAGAGAGAGAGGACATGAGGAAAAAAGCATTTCGTGCTCCATGTCATTCCCTAGAGCTTGTGTCGCACTTGAATTGTTTTTTTTTCTCTCTCTCTCTTTCTTGATCCTCATCGTCTCTATATGATACTAGATGGTACACTATACAAAATTTACAGGGACTATATGTATGTTATCTTTCTCACTTTGTTTTTTTATCCTCTCATAAACTTTTATATCAACTTATAAAGTAATGGTAGTAATATCACGATGATCTTCATCATTTATAGTGCTGATTCTTGTGTAGTTCCCCATAATATACACGTATGTAGTCATTCGTAGTCATCATAATAATAGCATAGCTATGTAGTGTGCTCTCTGTTGTGTAACAATAATGCTTACCACTAACAAAGATGAAAGAGGAAGATTAAGCGCACAGGACTTGAACATAAAACACATGCATACAACGTTATTATATATTTTTTGTACAATTTTCTTTTTATTTGAAAACGAAAAAAAAACATCTTTCTCATGATATTATTATCATTATTATCATTTCTCCTTCCTTTTAAAGATTTTCCAGGGATAATGGGTTTGATATTATAGCTTTTATGTTGCACTGCTGCCAACAACTTTCCATTTGATATCAAAATAATAATAATTGCAGATGTATGTATAAGTATCATCAAACAACATGTGTATGTAGTTTGGAATTTGAGAAAAACGTTGATTTTTTTTGCTGATTTGACTTATTTAATTACTCCCATTATGCTCACATATGAGAAGAAAAGATTTTTGTTCAGGGTCGGTTAATATTACCTATCTGTGAAGAGACTCGTTTCGTTTTCCTCTTTCCGTCTACTTACGTAAATATTGAGCTTATCATACATATCTCTGTAGTCTGTCAGTGTAGGAAGATATACATTATATCTGTAAACATAAAAACTGAGGGATAAACTCTATCACTTTTTCCCAAGTAATAAAAATCCGTGCAATTTGTTTTCATTCTTTTTTATTTCCCTTCCTCTCTTCCTCCATCCATTCAGCTTTACATTACATTATTGCGTAAACGAAAGTTTTTGCGTTTAGAATCCCAAATGTAATATTATATTACTCACGTTGGTTGCGAAAGTAAAACGTACTTTTTATACCGGAATTCTCATGTGGGTCGTTCATTTCCTCTACCTACATGTATAGCTTATATATATGTAGTTGTAGTAGTAAGGAGGGAACCTCGCATAAAAACCAGCTTATTTAACCATCATCATCGTCATTCAATCTATTTTCTATACACTCACTTTTCTGTAGACAGCACAATTTTCATTTGGCCCCGGAATTACATTATGTCCCAAATCAATTTCCAATAAAATGTCAGTCATTCGTTGCTCGCTTTTTTACAAATTGGGCTGTAAACGTGAAGGAAATGGTGTAGATTAGTACAAA
>JAHZMZ010002691.1:0-14869 GCA_027743805.1 Lepidocyrtoides sp. E14 | reverse complement strand
CTTAAATATTTTTCAGTAATAGGAGTGACAAGACAATACATAATAACAAACGGAATAGTGGGGTTTAAAAGTACAAATACAGTATTAAATATGTAAGTCACTAATTTAACACGTGCAAATATCTAAATTGGTGGCGATTTATAAAAATAACTGATGATGATTTCTTAAAACACTGAGAGATCAGTGGCAACCATGAATCGGTATTTAAATTTGCTCAAGATATTCATTTAAAATCCAATGGTCTTTTTGATCCAGTCGTTGTACTGTGAAACCTTGACGTACACCTACAGACGATAAAACATAACGTTAACAATTTGCTGTACTGGCAAGTTTAATTTTATAGAGAAAGTAAACCATTCACTATGTGCTAACTCCGAAACAGCGTTGACCTGCAAAGTCGTATCCTTTTGGTGGAAGACACACTGGTGAAATGTGTGGACTGTGTTGATAAAGAGTAAACAGAACACAAGTTCTTTAGCATCTAGCATACTTTGAATTTTTTTAAATTCGCAATAATTGTGTACGTAGCAATAGTAAAACAGTACTCACTTTTGACGGAAGTCAATGTATCCTTCTATCTTGACGATAGCAATATCGTTGAACAAATTTCCAGCGTAGAATTCTGGATGAATGGCTATAGCTGATACATCACGCTCAACATGGGGGTAAAATTCAGTCTCATGGTTAACGTCCCATTCCCCAAGTCTTACACGAATTTCACTTGGAGCGTGACCCTTGATGCAATGAGCAGCTGTGATGATATGTCTAAAATCCACAAAAAACAATAAATTATTGATGAGTTAATGTTTCATATAAAGGAAAAAATACAAAAGGCAACAATAATGCCAATTTTTCCTTTCTCACCTTGAGTCAATCAGGGCTCCTCCGCAAACATAAACGTTATCGTAACCGTCTTTCTTCAAAATGGCAACTTGCCATGGGTATTCTCCGTAGTCAGTGTCACCCTCAGTAAATCCTGGATTACTAATTCTACCAGTGATACCTCTCGCATTTCTTCTTCCGCACTGACCGTTTCCTTGATTAAAAGAGTTGATTCCATTTTGCCCTTGTCCTCCGAAAGGACTGTTGGAAATCTGTTGGAAGTTATTGGTTCCACTGCCACTTGGCTTGTAGAAGTTGCTGTTTTGCCTAGGATTACGGCAGCATACATATCCTCCAGGGCAGTTTCCGCCGATATTAAGTTGTCTCTGTAAATGTATCATTGTATAAATTACTCTTCCCCAAATTCATTGCCACTTTATATCAAACCAATTTTCCATTGCATTTTGCTGATGAAAGCCAAAAATTTACAAGATAAGCAAAGCAGTTTTTTAAATCGTATAAGCCTACCTACAAAGTGCAATGATCAAAGTTTTAGTGCAAACAATCAAGCGACAAGCAAATTTAGTTTTCATCATAAGTCTTTAGTTTTTGATTGAGCAAATAATATTTGTGAATGTAAAAGCAGTATTTTTTATAGCATTTTGTTTCTTTGAAGTGATAAACAAAAAGTCCACAATTTCACATCACTTTGATGAGCAGTCCATTCGTTAGCGAAAGTAATTTTTTTAAAAAAGTGTATATATCTTGTCGTATCATTTATATTTTGAGCGTTGTGTCCGTTGTTGCATATAAAAATATGTTTAATTGTCTTGTCGGAGCAGAGTTGTTTTGGCAGTCACATAATGGTCGTGTTATCGTTGTTGTCTGAGAACAGATGCAGCAGTTTATCCGTCTGCACATAAGAACAACAATACACATTTACATTTAAATAAATAAATAAATTATTACACCAGTAAAATAGTTTTGTAGGTATGAAATGTTGGGGATATAAATAAATACATTAAATGATTTTAGATGAGTAGAAAATTAAAAGGTATGGTCATTATCATTGTATAGGTATATTAGCAGGCAACAATCTTCAAATCGCTTGTTGTCGCCAATCAGTTAAACTCATTTTTAGGTAAAGTTGAAAATTATATGAACACCAAAAATTCCACCACAGTAGCCAACCATACCACCATCAGCATCATGGACAGCCCCAGTCAATGTGACCCTTTCACAAAAGGGTTCAAAATTTTACAGCAACTTTTTTTCTTCTGAAACTATGACTGATATTTATTATGCCGAGTCAGTAACGTAAGTGTAGGTACTTTTTAAGGTAAAAACTACCCCAGAAGAGATTTTTTTTAAATCTGCGTTTATAGAAGTTACTGTAGCTAACAGAAGTTGTCACAAGGAGGAGGCTACTTTAAAAAGTTTTGTTACAGTTAGGTTGTTCAAGTTCTAGTTTCATCTTACCTCATTCTCAAAGTGAAGTGCACGACCGTCAATAGTTGCTGTTGGTGGTGGTGGTTGTGTGCGTATTTCCCTTGTCATTCGGATGTGAGTAGATGTCGAAATGGTCTTGTCCGACGGAAATGTCACGGAAGCGCCTTGTTGTTTGAAGGTATTGTCGTCATCGTTGTTATCAGTGAATGAGCGGTAGGTGCTATCATCGTGACTTGAGTCACTTTGTCTACTTTCTTGATACATTGATCTTTTATCATTTGGGAAAAACATTGAGGATGCACCACCACCATTATTGGTGGAACTACTACTGGCAGAAAATGAGGCGGCATTTGGAGGAAGTCGGGAGTCAGGAAAACTAATTGGAATCCCTATTGCACGGGATTTGTCGTCATTATTATTATTATTATTACTGCTGCCAAAGCCGATATTGTTAGTACTAGGCTCTTCAGGAAATTTAGTTTTTGACCCTGAAAATGATGGTGAGGAATACCCACTATTTCCATTTTTATTTTTATCCTCAACAAATGCAACGTTTCCACTTGGTCTTGGTCGTTGGCTGGCTTTGTTATTATTTTGTATTTGTTGTTGCAACCCTGATCGGTATCTACTTGCTGATCTATTCTCTTCATCGTCATCTTTTAATAAAGCTTCCAATAAACTTTCTTGTTCTGGAGTGAGACCACTCACGTCACTGACCTTTCCAGGTCTTTTGTTAGTGTTTTGCTTGAAATTTTGAGCAAAACCTGAACCCCCAAAGCCACCACCAGTTGGAGGGTTAACGTTCCCAAGAGAAGGGCTCCCACCACCGTTAGCTGTATCGAGGGGGCCCTTCTTATCCACTTTGTAGTATGGGGAATATTCTACGGCTGATCCGTAAGACGCACCTTTTGAGTATCCACTACCATAACTATAAGGTCTAGAAGAATAGCCTGTGCTTAGTGAGCCCGAGTAAAAGGGCGAACTACCTGAGGAAGATGCTAAACTATATGACGGTCTAGAAACAAATGGCGAGGAATGTGCATTGGGATAAAGATGAGAATGAACATGATTATGTTGAATTGGTTGCTGATAGCCAATACCTCCACCACCTATGCCACCAACTGGTACGGGATATGGAACTGGTACAGCGGAGGCTAGTCCTCCAAAGTATGAACCCCATCCACCACCATAATGATATTCTGGTGCGCCCCAACCACCACCAAAAAACCCTTTTCCCTTGGTAGCCTTTACTATAGCCTTGATTCCTTTGAACAGGGTGGGATTAGGGGTAATGTGGAGGTTTACGAGTGGTCTCCAAATTTTTGTTTTTGTCTTGTCTTTGGACTTTTGAAAGGACACTAAAGGATTGATACTAATAGGACCTAAAGGAATACCACCACTTTGATAAGGATTTACTAAAGGATAATTTCCTACAGGGTTTAATGGGTAGCCACCACCTCCCTGAGGATATCCCCCAGGAAGGCCAAACGAAACACCCCATGTTGGTTCAACAGCAAACAATTTACCCAAAATTCGCTAGAGAAATAAAAACGTAATAAAAAGGAAAATTTCTTTTAAAAATGAAAATTTTCTTTTGCTATAAAAATCCTAATCCTCATTCAGCCAAGTTCATTACAACTTACTAGGTTTGTGTTTTCTATTTTCACTAATTGTGTCGGGTCATCACCAAAATCATAGCCGGCGAAACGAGTCAAGTTTCTGATAAAGTCATTGTTGTTCACGCCACTCAGTAGTTGACCCAAGATTCTACCTTCACCATGGGCTGGCCCCTGTTGTTTGTTGATGTCATTGTTTTTTGTAAGATTGTAAGACAGATTGTTGCAATTGTTATAAGAAGAGAGCAGAAGAGTTTCGTTGGTGTAAAGATGATTGTTGTTTGTATCGTTGTCGCAATGCAGTGGTCATCATCGTCATAAATGTGTTGGTCCAAGTGGTCGACATCACGTAATGATGATGATGATGCGATCATCATTGTCGTTTTTTTAACGTTCATTTTGAATCATCAAACAATACAAAAGGCGACGCGTGCATGTCACCACACAACAAAGATGAAAAAGGAAGGGAGATTTTTTTTAAAAAGAAAAAAGAGAGAAAGTGATAATGTGTAGTCCATTTTCAGTTACACCAAAAACAGAATCACACACACACACACAACAAGCATACAAAAAGTTTAAAGAATTTTAAAGGGAACAAGGGTTTGCAGTGAGCGATCAACAACATGATAATATTGTTGTTCACACACACATCATCATCATAAAGTTATATAAAGATTCACCCACGCACAAACCACACCACACAAGAAACATTCATTCAGTTTGTCAGTCAACAGAGTTTGAAATTTTGCGTAGACATAAGGAAGTACGATGGAGAATAAAAACAATGACAAAAAAGAGGTACTTTAGTTTATAAAGAGACGTAAATAAAATGAAAGATACTATACTAGGCAATTTATGAAAAAAAAGATCAACCTCATGCCACCACCATAGAGTAATAAAATGACAGCAGAGGCAAAAGATGATGTAGAAAGCGTAAGTGTGGCAGAAAAATACATGTCACATTTTTTTTCAATGGAAATACGAATGAAATTATCCTATAAATTAGGTCAGGAGACATTGCTGTTAAGTTAGATTGAGTTGTATGTAATTTAGATGGATAAAACTGTTTTCCTTAAGAGTTTATATGTTACCGTGTCTATTCATATGTTTTGCTAACTATTAAGTACTAATCCGTCACCTCACCCATTTCGTTAGTACGATTTTGTCAAGTAAATATTGTTGTTAGTCAGTTTATCATAATTTTGTAAGTTGTTTTTTCTTTGCTCATACATGGGTAGTTGGGTTAAATGATTAGTCAAACAAGTATCCTATAATAACTACTAAATGTAAATTGTCAAGTAATTATTGCGTGCTTGCAATTACTGGTTCTGTTAGTGAGGTAAAAGCATTGATACACTATGCATTTAGTGCAAAATTTGGTTTGTTAGCAATGCCTTGTGTAAAAAGCTTACCGGCTCAGATGTGCCATCTCCAGAGGCAGCAGTTTGCTCATCCACAACACCTGAATCTACTCTAGTTTGACCATCGGCTATCATTCTTGTGGTATCTCTTCTGGATCGGGGTTTCTCCTCCTCGTTAGAATTGGGAGTGATTGTGGTTGTTGCCTCGTCTTCAGAACTGTCTGCTTCAATGCTACTTGCAATAGATCTACCTTGAGTTTGTTCGCCCGATTCTTGTGAGTCCTCTTCTGCAGAAGTGGTATCAGTAGAGTTTGACTCAATTCCAGAAGCAAGCTTGTTTCTGGGGTCGATTCCATATCCGACTTGTCCAAAGTTTGGCTTTCCAAATCCGGAAACAATTTCCCTTCCAGAGGTGGATTGTCCAACAATGTCGTAGCTTGCGCATTGAGTAATTCTTACGCATGTACAGTCTTCGATTCGGTTGTTGCTGAAGTCGCCACCAAATCCATTATTGTTTCCGGAAGAGAAACTAGAAGAGGAGGCAGAGTGAAATCTTGATGAGCCAGTGTTGAAACTGTTGGTATCAATTTCGTCAAAAGATTGGGATTTGGCTGCAGGTGGAGGAACAAAGGAGGCAACCTTGATGGGATCTCCTCCGGGTGTGGCAACTGAAATTGGGTTTTTCGCGCTAAGACCATACTCTTCAGATGTGTAGACACCAGAGGTGTAGGCTGTAAAACAAAGTTAATATTAGAGTAATCACCAGCGGCAGCACTTGAATCTTGTTTAAATTCACCCCACTTACATGGTCCATGATGTACGGTTACAGATGGTTGATGATGAATATGATGATGAACATGCTCAATAACTGGTTTGCCTGGATGTGGAAGACCGCCATGTCCTGGTGGTGGCGGTGGAGGAGGAGGACGTCCGTACCCTGGTCTGTATATTGGCTTTGGTGGGTGTGGTGGAGGGGGTCCATAAACTTTTCCATGTCCGAAACCAGGATTTGGATGATGGGGGTGAAAAGGCTTTGGATGATGATGGTCAAGTGGAACAGCAGCGATTGGATGTCCTACTGGTTTCAAAGCAACTGGTTGAACCAAAGTAACGTCTTTTGCTGGTACACCAGGCCCCCAACCTTGTCCGTGACCACCTACAAAACCTGGACCTCCAAAACCAGGGCCACCAAAGCCAGCACCAGGAGGAAGTAGCCCTTGCTTATCTACCTGTCCGTGGTGGTCACACTACGAAACCAAAGTCATGATTTGTGTTATGCACCTATTTTTCATGTTTGAAACATGCATATTTTTAGAATATTGCTTGTCTTGTAAATGAGATGGAATTCTCACGGGCATAAGTCCAAGGGAGCACAATTTATTCCGAATGTAACCTCTTGCTTCCGCCTCGTTTCCAGAAGCAAGTTGCTCTCTGATAACAGGATCGCTAGCTACTTTCACAAGCTCTTCTCCACCTTGTTGCAAGTTTAAGCTTTTTCCAGTTCGTGCTGATGACAAGATTACATCAATGGCTTCATTTGCATCGGTCTCATCATTATTAGGTCGTTCAAGCGGTATTACAACGGATGGTGCTTGTATTTGTTGTTGTTCCTTTGTTTGCTGAGACCGTTCAAATTGTTGCTGCATTTTGAGTGCTGCTTCCGCAGAATTACTTGATAGCTGTCTCACAGAGGATCCACCACCTGGAAATTTCAACTGTTTGACTCCTGTATCAGGAAAAAACTCTGAGCCTTCCGCCATGTACGGATCTGAATTTCCTTTTGTTACGTCAACAAGAGGACTTGAAGGGAAGAAGGAGGATTTTGTCGCATTTGGAGCACCCTGACCACCTGCTGACATTAGCAGCAGGCCAATGGCCAGGGAAGGCAATGTGAACTGTCGTATTCTCATTGTGTGTAACCTAAACAAAGAGAAACATTTTTCGATTCTATACACCATTTTTTTCTTTCCAAATCATTCAAACGGCATAATTTTTGCTAATATATTTAATATTATCTGAGAATGGAAAAAAGAGAAAGTGTATTTTTAAATTCTTGTGGGCTTAAGATGAAGGAGGGTGGGTCAACACCTATGCGCTTCTCTCCCAAAAACGGTAATAAAATCATATCCTTTGACATTATTATCTCATCTCTTGCTTTAATAATATATTGTTTTTACAAAGATATTATTTAAGGTAACGGATTTAAAAGAGATGCAAATATTTCGTCATTTCAATATCCTTCCTTCCTGTGAATGTGCGTAACTGCCCATATATTTAAAAAAACGCGATGGCGTAATAATAGGCAACTGCAAATTGTGTTGAGGCGTTTTACAAAACTGTTATGCTACCGTTTCTGTCTTGCTGAACAATTCATTTGTATGCATGTACCTCTTTGGCTTAAAAATACACAACTTTATTGCTACACATCGTAATATTGGAAAGTTGTCTCGTATTTGCTTTTATATGCATTTCTGTTTTATGAACTGCTCTACACAAATCGTCTATATCCGTTTATGCCTTTCTAGTGTACCGTGAACAACTTGTGACTTGTCCATTTCATTTCCTATGTAGCTTACATAGATTTGTAAAAGATAAAAAAGATAATCTATTTGTCAAGTCCTCCTCAGATCTATTTTATCTCAGCTATTCGTGACATTGTTAGTCACACCACACTTCTTTTTATTATCATATTAATCATAATTATTTGCTTCTTGTATAACATCTTTTATGTGCTATTCTTCTTTGCGCTGTTTTTATTGTCGTAAAAGATAAATGGTCGGTATATTGCTTCTTATGTAAGTTTTCAACTTTACAAGTTGTACAGCAAAGAACTGGTGGTAGTGGTAATAATTACCTACGCAGTTCTCTCAACTAATTTGATGAATCTATATAAGGCATCACTCTAAGGTACACCGGTTGTGAGATAGAAAAGGTAGATTCCTGCGGTAATATTTTTAACGCGTTGCTGTACAATGCCTGTTACGCACGGTCTCATGTCTTTTATGATATAATGACCAAGCAACCAGTTTCCCTTTCGTTTACCCAATAATAAGTTGCTTCGGCGTCGTCTCTACTACTACTACTACTTGTCACTTTCCATTTCCTTCCTCGTTAACTGCTGTTGTGATGTGACGAGGAGTCGAAAGACGTTCTGCATTCATGCAGTTTGTTGTAAAGTGTGTTACGTAAGTTTTAAATACGTATTTGCCCTCAAGAAAAAATCATGCCTTGAGTGCATCGATAACAGTAAAAAGCATAATAATCGTACTTAATTATTGCAATCATAATGACAACAACAGCAGAATGTCCTACCTTTTATCATTATGTCTGACAATAATATCATTTTAATTTAAAAATTGTACCTACATGCTAATCTTAATTGGTTAAGCTTTAACAGAAGCGGAAGCTAAAATGCAATGCTATCAAATGGCAGAGTTTTAGTGATAACAAATTATTCCTGTTTCTACGATGCAGGCACCAATGTTCTTGTGTGCTTTGTTTTATTCTTGAAACTTGTGGCTTACAACGAAGATGAATTGATTCAAGATTTGAAACTGACTTTTTTGGAAGTGAATACGTAAATGTAGTATATGCACAAGAGGAACTGTGTAAACCAAACCGTACACAAATGCTTCGTGATGAAAAAAAAGAATAGTTGACAGAAAGAAAATTTTAAAAAATGGAGACTGTGAAACACGCAAAAACTGTCGCTATTATCATGCTTAACAAAGCGTTGCAAACAATTTGCTTTGTTTTTTCTCGTTCAAATTTCAGTTAACATTGACATTGCCCTGCTGCCTGTCGCATGTCACACTACCTTGTTCATCATTTAAGAAATTTGCCTTACTAATTTCAATTTCAGTGTGAATTTGTGAATCTCATTCAAGTTACCTTCATTCTAAGCACATTTACTAGACCGAAGAGATGCTCCTATTCAATTTTCTCATAAAAATGGTTTGCACTCTCTGCTTCAAATCTAAAAAGAAACTTTGAGTCAATTGCCTTTGCATGACAAAAAATTGTCTATCTTTGCTAACTTGGAGCTAAATTTAACAGTTAGTAGTGTTGTCTTCTTTCTTGATTTATGCTTTTCATGTCTTTTAGTCAGATATATATGCTACGGATATCAATTTAATATCGCAATATATTGACTATTTATGATTTTTTTCGAACTCTACTATCAAGAAAAACAAAATTCAATATAAAAGTTATATGTACTTTTAGTACATAGTGATTATAGTAAACAAGCAAATGAGTGTTGGATCACTGTAATCCTTTTGAATTTACTAATGTTAAGCTTGGTTGCATTTTAAGAGATAGCATTGCTTGTAGCTTTTGTGTTGCAGTGACTAACTTGCTACTTCAAAAAAGAGTCATGTGAAAACAAGTATGCAAAGGATTTTAGTAGGTGGACCATGACAAGTTCAAATAGGAAGAAAAGGTTCTTATGAGACGATTTTGTTGAAAGTTGTAAATTTGGAATAGAGGTAAATAATATCAAAGCAAATAAACTATGCCTTGTTTGTTCTTTTGCAATATTGTAATGACTCAGCTTGTCAACTCTTCCGAAGGAAGTCTATTTTTGCTATATGTATTTAAAGTCTATGCATATTTTAAGTATTTTTAATGCCCTTACATTGTCAAAATGTAATTCATAAACTCACTTTCTCTTTTCAATATAGGTTCTTGAGTTCTTGTTTTATACAAAACGTTGGCCATTAGATAATTTATGCATGTATGTGCGTTGCCCACTGCTATGAACTTAGGTATATTTTGTTTTTTAAAAAAAGCAAACTTATTGAATCTTACCTCAATTTTTTAAGTTACAAGAATCCAGTCGGGATCCAGACAAGTAATTTGTACACAAACTCACTTGATGAAAAGATGATTTTTGAAACACGTCAACTTGTCAGAATATTTTGTACAAATGGAAAAAAATGTTGTCCAGTTCCTTGCACTGTACTCCTAAAAAATAAATTAATAGTTTCTTAAATATATTTTTATTTTTTATCTTATCGACTGTCACCTCTAAGGCTCAGTCTTCAACTGTTGTGCTTCCTTTGCAGTCCCTTGTGTATTTATATGAAGTGAAACTTTACAGCGCCATTGTACAATGCAATAATACATGATGCATCTTACTGTTGACGTTGATCATTGTTAGATATGCAAAATGTGAGTTCCTTTTTTAGCCGTGCAATAATAATAGCAGTAGTCCAACATTCCTTTTTTTCACAGTATATCGTATTTGTGTACATATATAGCTTAGTGAATACTATAACTGCAGCACGGGCCTTACTTCAGTACTGTGCCTACCGGTTAAGGAATCCCATTCCCTAAAATTCCCATTACAGCAACACAACTGTCAAAAATTCCCAATTGTTGTTGCAATAATATTCTGTGTAGAACAGAATCGCATGACGCGGATTCGTTATACCTATGTGACTCACCAACTAAATACAACATGTGCGATATTTTGGTGTGATTGTTAGTAAAAATGGAGATAATCATATAGTGCACTTATGCAGTACAGTTCAGGTATGTTTTTTAGTCAACCAACATAAAAGTAGCGTACCAAAACATTGCAGTGCTCCACATCACTTGATCATTGTTAAGTATCTTTAAAGCAGCAAAAAATAACGACTTACATATATGTAACATACCTACATTATAACTTACCAGAGAGTACTTAAGGGTGTAGTGTTTTTTACANAACGAGTTACATATATGTAACATACCTACATTATAACTTACCAGAGAGTACTTAAGGGTGTAGTGTTTTTTACATATTGGTTGACTAGCCATGACTATGTTCCTTGTGGAATTCCCCCTCGTCATCCTACGGTAATAAAATAATTCTGTGTTATTAGCTGTTTGACTATTTTACCATCATTGTTGAGAATATTATTGAGACTTTTGCATATTATGACATAACCATAAGCTAGTAGACATATCTGTATTTACGCTTTAGCAAAAAAATGAGTGAGTAGTAGGGTGGTAAATCTAAACGGCATTGGCTGTATGGGCTTGTCGTTGTATTATTTCTTTGTAAGTAGTCAAATTTTATGACTTGTTTTGCTGCGTGTGCATTCACTCTTTGTGTGTACTCTTTTTCTTTCACACAAGCAGATCCCTAAAGTAAGCTAAGGGTTTTTTTGCGATTATGCAATCGCTCATTTAGCTCGCTCACTGTCGCTCATGACTTGTTGTTGTGTTATCTCTCTAAGCATCATCATGTCTTTGTTTTGCTACTTGCTCTTTTACTAGTCAGTCAGAGTGTTTTTAAAGAATGATATCAGCAAGTTGCATGAAACCAAATCCTGTTGAAATGAGGGCTGGATAGGTCGGGGACCCTTTTTTAACCCTAAGCCGGATTTCCCCGTTGAAATAGGCCATGTGAATTTTTTTTTCATTGGGAATGTCGGGATGTTGATCAACTAGAAGATATATGCCTAACAAATAAATTTGCAATGTGCAATAATACATACCTACACAGGTGCTCTATTTCAAACTGTTCCCCTTCAATTAAGACGTTTTGACTAACAGGGTTTCAAAGCTTGTTCCCTTTTAAAAATACCAAATTTGAAAATTAAAAAAGTCAAGTAGTAGACCTTTTTTGATTACTCATCTGCATGAGTTTGTATTCGGTTTTAGTCATAGTTGCATTTAAATATTCATAAGAGCTAAAACAGGACTAGAGTAAACCATGACGGTAGAACTTTGAATTAACTGACTGGGCACGTATTGCAATAATGAGAATGAGAGGCAACAATTCCAAGAATTGTAAAACGCAGTAGGTCACTGCTTGGTGCTACTCCTGAGCGAGTAGTATTTCTCGCCTAATTGCAAATTCATTATGTAATACAGAATACACAACAACTCTTGGGAATTTGAATTGCACACTGCACCGATGATGCATTGTTGACATCTTGTTCTTGAGAATCTTCTTGGCGTTACGTTGAATTATGAATACATAGCCTCTAAACAAAGAAAATAATGAGTATCCTCATTTATGTTGTGTTACTACTAATGATCTGTGCTCTATGTTTTTTCACCGTGAATGCAACCGATTATATAATTCATTTTGCTTTTTTAGATTACTGTCACTAGCCTATGATGTCATTTTATTTATTCTCTTTTCATTTACGGAATATGTTGGTTACCGCATATTGGGCAAAACCACACGGCTAGTTACGTTATACACAAAACAAGTCGCGTGTAGTTTCGTAGCAAGAAAGGAAGGAGTAACAGAAACTGCAACTTTGCGTTAACAATGCAATTAAATATAAATCTGGTCACAATTATTTTCTTACAATTAGTCATTAGTGAGAGTAATAGCATTTTATTAGCACTCAGGATCTAGTCATGGAATAAATCGCACTCAGATATAAATTAATAAGTAGACAGATAGATTTAATCAGTTCGAGTGCGAATTATCGGCAGCCTCTTCTGTTTTAACGTCTTTGTACAATGTAATATTTGGTAACATAAAATACACAGTGTAAAAAAAATTAGGTTAAGACAGAGGGGGTTGCTTTTTCTAACCCACATGCAATGCATGGAATAATTGCGAGATTGAGGATGAGAAGAATACGACATAATTCATTAATTTGATGCAATTATAGAGCACGTGAATCTGAACGCCCGCATAATCAGCATGTACCGTGGAGTACAATATTAGCTACTGGTGAAACCAACCGTATTTACATAAATATTGTTCATCTATTTCATCACGGACTCGTAAGATCAGCAGTCATTTAAAACTAAAAATTATTCAACACTCTTGTCAGAGTCATCCATACGATTTACCTACTTTTATTGATATTCAAGGTTAGCATTTATTGAAATTTTTACAATCATTGGGAGTAAAAAATCTTCAAATTATTTGTATGAGTTAACTTTTGACGTTTTAGAAGTAGTATATCGTATTAAATCTTGTAAAACTTTCTCCCGGATCTTTGCGTTTTTTGTGGGATTGAATGGCAATCATTGTAAAGTGCGAGAATCCCACGAAATATCATGGTTGGTAGTTTTTCACATTTTTATGCAGACTTGCCTCGTGGCAGTTAGTTGCCTCTTTCATTGACAGACTAAAATGCGTGCAAAAATCTGAGCAGGCAAAACTTTACGCTTTCAACCATGTCTGCGTAAATAGTACTTACTTCCTTTATATATTATTACATAAGAGAGCCACAGTACTGTAATGCATACAGTTTCGATTTGGGGAGACCACTAATAATGGCAAAAAATCATAGCTCTCAGAGATGGTAAAACTTGACTGATGAGATTTACCTTTTTTACCAATTACGATGGTTTAGGCAGTTGGGGGACCTTTTTTCTTGCTGTCTGCATCCGGGATTTCAGCACTTTTATGCTGCTGGAGCTAAAGAGATAAAGGAACAATGCTATTTGTGTTTTGCTCAAATTTACCCTAAATGTATTCAGGGTGCTTGCTAGAGCTTGGGTTTTTTACTGCGTTCTGACTACTTTCGCTCGGTGGTCATAAAATTGACGGTGGGTTGGTCAGTTGGCCTTTTACTATCGTAGAATCGGAGCTTTTCTGTTACAAATACAGGTGTTTCTCTAACGTAACTTATCTATATAATAAAAGTACTTCGCCACATTACAGGCTTCATTTAAAATATTCCTAATGCTTCTTCGAACGTAAAATAAAGGAGTACCTTCATGGTACACTGTGTTTGTCGTTGTGTAGAGCATTTTGGAGTAGTAAATGTTGAAGAAAACTCTATAAAAATGGTAAACTCGAAAAACTTTATTGAGAAAATGTTGTTTCACCTGAAGAAATACTGTATTTGTGATGTCATCATTAAACTGGGCAAATTGAAATTTAGTCCATAGTCCATACACACACGTTCATTAATGATATATGTAGAAGAACCAACAAATGTTTAATTATGGTTTAAGGATATCTGCATCCGGTCTGACTGAATTCAATAACTTTTCGCATTGAATTGTCGATTTGCAAATGCACAATAATGCACACACATTTCATCATTTTTAAATATGTCCAACTATTGTGTTTATACTTTTCATGTACAAAATTTTGTCATATTGATTAAGGAAACACATTTTTGTGCCGTCATTTTATAGAGAAGCGTCAGACAACCGTGCTTACGAAGACTGAAAATATGGCTGATTTCGTTTTGGCTGAATGCTCCGACGAAGAAGAGTTGGAAAGAACTGGCTTCCGGGTAAGTCACAGTAAATTTTAAAAGACACACACAGTAGCTGCAGAGACCCATTATAAAGTTAACCAACGTCGTGGGAAGTGTATTTAAAAAAAATTCAAATGATGTTTTCTGAAACTCTATCTATTCAAAAGACCATTTCGCAAAAAATTAGACTTTTATTGTCACTAATACGGCCACCAGAGGGGGCTAAAGTTTTTTCGTTTTGAGAGCTTTTCTCCGGCCCGTGACGTTGTAGAGACTTGATTTTTTCGCCATTCTACAGGAGGTTTACAGGCGTAGACTGTTTTTTTCTCCAAATTTCAAAAATATTTTTACGAAGGAGATATGCATATTGAAAACCATGAAAAATTTTTTGCAGCAACTAAACAATAACCTGTATAATTCCAGTGAAAAATACTAGGCAACCCGTAAC
>JAHZMZ010002689.1:0-18731 GCA_027743805.1 Lepidocyrtoides sp. E14 | reverse complement strand
GATGGTGATGATGACGAGAAAAGTTTTTCTCGTGTATATTATGTTAGATACATAAGTGTCAAATGGAAGGTACTAAACTGCGCTTTTGTTCCGACTCACGTCAGCAGAACAAGAAAACTTTTTCCCACTTTCCACCAACAACATACAGATTGGTTACTGTACCACCAGTACCTGCTTCTCCATTGTTCTATTTGGATTTTTACTCAGAAAGAGAAAAGGATTGATCCACCAATCTTCACATTGGTACATACATACCTGCTTATGTACATATGCGTCTGCTTTTTTATATCCACACATGAACTTGTATATACATACACAGTACACAGTGGGAAATACTTTATCACTGAACTTGGACTTTTCTCTTCACTCTCACTTTGTGCCCTATCCAAAAAATTGCTTATGATAGTACAAATAAAGCAGTGGTGGTACCGGCAGTATTAGACCTACAAAGGTCAACACCCTTTCCGTTTTCCCGTCTAAATGCTTTACACTCGTACGTGCGTAACATACTTAACACTATACCTTTAATAGTCACTGGGGGTTCAAAAGGTCGGTTTGTCTGTTCGGTCACTCACTACGTTGCCCACTGCTAGATGCTGATGAAAAGTAAGGTAGCTCAAAAAGTACCTACACAACGGGCAAACAGGAATACCACTGTGATAGCTGAACAGCTAAATTGCGAAACTTGAGAGAGATATAGAAAACAGGAGCACGTGTGCGCCTTTTATCTTGATGCACGAATCAAGTACTACTCGTTCCTCTTTTGGTAGAAAAGAGCAGTGAGGAACAAACATTGACTACGTACCTATACCATTACCATCAAACATTCTCATTTCTGTGAAAACACTCTCTCAGGTAGATTCTTATTTGTCTCCAGAGTAAATGAAAAGTGTTTGTGCTCTCTATTTTTGGCTGCTCATTTCCTTTCAGAAGACCTATCATTCGAATATTTTTTCTCTCTATTTTGCTGTTGCTCTCCTCGCTATTGCCCCTAGCTTGCTTTCTCCGTTTGGCTTTTATTTAATAAAATCACGAATATGAAAGAGAAGTGATGGAGCAATGGGATTTTTTCTCGTTCGCATTCTTGTCTATGTCGAATTAATTATAGAACACGTTTCATGATGCGGGAGAATGGATCGTGTTTTCGGGATACAATGTCGATTCCTCGAAAATATATCCATCGTTGACTTTGACGATGATGGTTAGAATGAGAGTAATGGTAGTAATGAGGATCAGGAAAATATGGCTGTCGTCTTTGAGTGTACCAGCGCCGTCGTTGATAATGAGATTGGTGGTAAGAAGCAGAAGTCGTGATGGGAATGGAGCGACAAAGACGAAGTTGATATTCCTTTCGTAATAATAACATTACACTTGGCACTCGACCCTATTATAAATCTTTCACAATCGTTAGTGATTTATTTACTACTTGAGGGGGCGAATCTTTTTTGTTTGCTCGTGTTTTTTTTTCCTTTTTGAATACACATCTAATACAAAGACAAAAACTCAGTTTCTAGAGGAAAGCACGCTTTCTTGTAATTTTTCTTGGTTTGAATTTTTGTGACATGCTTTCATGCGCGGATATACATATTTTACTCTGAAATTTCACTATACTCAGTTTTTGTATCATCCATACAATTTAACTATTTCGACTTCTGTATGCAATCATTAAATTCATTAAAGAAGAACCCATATACAACACCATCAATTATAATGAAAGGTTTCCTCCTTGTTTCCTCCGTCTCTACAACTCTTTTATTGCAAAACTGCAAACTGGAGCGTGGAAGCTTTCAGCATGGAAATTCGTTATTTTTTATACGCTAAGAATTATTGTGCAAGCTATCCTAATATAGCCGGTAAAAATTTGCCAAAATGTAGAACGCCATGGACAGTAGTGTCAATTATGCAATCAGCTTCTCACACTGAAGCAATAACTCATTTAGTATGACAAACGATAAAACAATACACTATATTTTACAATGAGTTACCTGCTCTTTCAGTTTACACTCTGACTTCCGGTACGCCTGTCATATTGCATTAAATTAGTTTGAACAGACTGGCGTATTATAAAAGTCTTTGCCATATATACGCAGCAGGAATACGCTAAATTTTCTAGCTACTCATGTTCACTTTACATTGCCAACTCTACTAGCATAAATCATCTTCTTTGACACACCTGCTTGCTTGTCTTCACCGCTCAATGTCCGCTACAATGTTTACATGATCATCCCAATGCAAAATGTTTGTTTGTGCGTGAAATGCCGACTGAGAGCTTATAGGGCAGGAGTAACATCAACTTATCTGTCCACCTTGACATTTCCTTTTAGTTTTATTAATACCTTCGTCCCCATCAAGCACTCTAAGTAGCTTAACCTCACTTTTCTTTTGACTTATGAGTCTTCTTTTTCTTCGCCTTGCTTTCACAAGTGAGCAAGGAAAGTAATCTTCAATAAAATAGTTTCCTTTGGAACTAATGCCGTACACACATCTCACTCGTCACTCATGTCCCCTCTTTCCATTAATGCCAAAAAATGGAGAAAGGGTATGAAAAACTACCGAATCGTTTCTATTTTCGTTTCACTTTGATAAAGTCGATATTAGTAAAGGAGAACCGCACCGAGTAGAACAAGGAACGCACCACACACAACGACACAAACAAACGACGACAACGGCCAGTGACTTTGCTGTGCTGCTCCTGTTTGCTACTGCACTACTGACAATGCTAATATTAAAGTAAAAAAATACTAGTAGCGAAAGTGCGAGAAAAGAAGAAGAGTAAATGGTTTCGTTGAAATAGGAAGAAACTTGATGTTGCTACACTCTCGTTGTTAGAAATGAGGGAGAAAGCGAGTGAAAACGCTAGCCATCTGACTTGACTGACTGAGGAAGAGAAGAAACAGAAAAGTTTTTACACATGCACGCTATTATTCTCTTCTCGCTGGCATGGCTTAGAGAGTTCATATGAACAAGAAGTGTAAGAGTTTCTCTTTCCCGTTCTTACTACCACCATACCAGCACCACCAGTAGAACAAGCACAGCTCTCTCGTATCGATCAACGGTTCGAAAACGAGCGATCCGTCCTCAAGCAGTACCAAAACACAAGTGAAAGCATTCAGGCTTGATGCGGACTTTTGCTCTGTGTGCTGTGTTGTTACCACCATCAATGCCTGCTCCTACCGCTAGTTCTACGGAACTCAGTCAACTCTCTATCAATGTTGGATGTTTCAAAGAAAGCATAGAAACAGCATTAAAAATGTGCCTTTGCAACTATGTAGTAGTAGTAGGAGTAGCAGCAGCAATAACACTAGAAATGTGCATGCTTTCTACTTTCTTCAACTGTACACTTTCAGCACATGTAGAGGGCCTATTATTATAAGAGCTGTGTGTACATTACTACAAACTTCCCTGCTGAACTGATGATGACGATCATGATGATTTACGTGTGTGTACGTTGTAATACTACTAACCAAGTACAAAAAGCCGAACCAACTTGCAATAGACTTCATTTTCCCCCTTAAAAATGTACACACACTTACCGTGCAAAAGCAAAGACAAGTCAGTAACACCACTGCAACTCTGTGATGTTTTAAAACAAGCTTGTGTAATAATAGCTCTCATGTTGTCTCCATATAAAATAGCATGTTATACCATTTAAACGGAGTGTGTGGGAAGAGGAAAAGGTATAAATAAAACTTTTGTAGGTACTTGCATACATCAAATCTACCTATATACGTTATTGCCATCTTCCTTTTTCATACTGGATAAGGAAAGGAAAGTAAGGAAGCGGGACTTTCCCAGTTCTCTCTATTTTCTCCCCCTCTTCCTTGTCTTGTTACGTACTCGCTTACATAATGATAATGTACATAGGTAAGCACTATAATATGATTTATAAATGCGTATAGGTATGCACACACACGTTAATACTAGTATGTATATGGTGCAATTTACTACTTTTACCACTGCTCGCCACAACCACTCACTCATGCTTGCTTACAGTTGCACATACAATCATGAGACAGTCAAATACGGATAATAGCAAAGGTTGGAATAAATATCTTGACAACTTTTGTGATACTTTTTTTTTACTTTTCGTCTGTACCATACTATATAACCAGTCGTTAATATAGACGGATAAATTTAGTAGTAGAAGCAGGTATAACAAACACGAACAACACGAAAAAAAAATTATCCACTGCCAACTTAGATGTTTACATTGAAATTTATACAATGAAAATGGGATAATAGGAACTGAATCGAAGTTATATACATGTCATTTACTATACATGATACATATCTTTGAAGTTTCAATGTTTTTTTTCCCAGTTTCGTGTACATTTGTGCGTATCAGCATTGTCTCTCTTCTCCTGTTCATGGTGTCATTTCCCTCTTTCTTCTTACTCAGCATTCATGCCTTATAGCAAAAGAAACAAACACAGAGCTTACAAGTATCATCATCAGTTTGAACGAGCAAACTGAACGTGGTCTAATATATCATGTTGGTGTACTCATAGTAAAATGCAATATTCTTGGAGCTTGTATGACCCGACTCAACTTTTCACTGTTAACCGTTGCTGCTGCCATATAAATACATACATGTTTGTAGGTACATGTGTTATGCCATCACCACTACAAATGCACAAACATGGCTTTCTCCTACTCAATACTATATAAATAAATATTATGTGCATCGTCATCAGAAAGCTTGCACGTTCCTTGTTAGCTTCGCCTTTCCCTTCCAAACATTCGTAATAATACTCTAGCTCTTGTTATATAGCATCTATGACTAGAGTTTGTACACATTTTGTTGATATGCATGCTGATTCCTACACACATTTTGCATATACGTAACCCATGATAAAAATATACCCACCCGCATAACACTATTATTATTATCATACTTTTTTAAGGCTTTTTCATCATAGCCTTTCTTTTCATTCTATTTTGATTTCAGTCAGTATTTCCATAGAAGGGCAGAAGGGGACTTTTCCTGTGTTTTATTATGTCTTTATGATCGTACACAGTTGTCCATAAATGAGCCAACTTTACATATTATGCATACATGCATATGTCTACATGATATACAATACAATGTACCTAACTTACAAGGTATCTACCTACATGTGCCGACATGTTCAATGTCTAACTTTAGCACAGGAAAATCTAATGTAACATGCAGCTGCAAACGTGAGTCTAACTTTACTAAAAAGGATCAATAAAGTCCTTATAGCAGTTCATCTTGATATACAAAAAAAACTATTGGAGGGCTGTTGTGTAGGTATGCGGCTTTATATGTGTACTCTGACGTTATCCAATTTCGGTGGGAATAACCCGCTCGCATACAACATGCAGTATATACATTATCCTGGCTTATTGGGTGAACGGAGAAAGTGCTTAAAATATAAAAAGGGCTTTTCATTCACTTTTCTGCTTTTTATATTCCTTTCTCATTCCCTCGACTCAAGTCACAGTGGTCCTTTCTTTTTATACAATAGGCACTATATATTCTTTGCTTTACTACATGCACGCGTGTATCCAAGTAAGTCATTGATTGTAAAGTTTACCGCACTATTTCGCTATGTGTAGTAGCTACAACGGTTGTAATCATTGTGGGAATGTAAGGAACACATACATGAATGTTGTATTGTCTGTCAGCAGCAACTGTGACAGTTTAAAAGTAACAATGTCGTCCTCATCCTTTTGTAGCAAGGTAAAGAGAACTGCAGCTAAACTATCCAATGTAATTTTGTTCATTTATGCACTAAATACTCAACAGTTTCTAAAACGCACCACAAATAAAGTACTTCCTAAATATGATTTTTTGCATCGTTGTGTTTTTAATGGATTCATACGCCCGTAAGAATGTCTTTTTCGATTTGTAGCGGAATATAGACTAGAGGCTAAAGTGCAGGTCGGTTGGGTATTTCGACTGTACATAGAATGAACTGGGGGAATTGTAGATTTTATCTATTTCATTATCGCTTTCTTCCTTAGGAAAAGTAATGTGTGAATACGCATGAAGTTACAGATGAATTATGCCTGCACACAACACCTAGTAGAGTGACTCCACTGGAGCACATAATTTTCTGTTTTCATTTCTTATATGCATACAGATATATTATGAAGGAAATGTTTCTCTTGCTCCTCGATCTAATTCCCTCTGTTTTCAGTTTTTCAAGAGTTTGTCGTCTTGAGTTAAGACGCACTTCAACTGCGGTATTTGTGGCAAGGGAGGAAGTGAAGCCGGTTTTAGATAGAATTTGAAATGTACATGTGAGCATGCATGTCACAAAGAATGGAAAGCACAAATTAATGCACTAAGGCAAAGCATATGCTTTGGCTGTCTGGCTGTAGCTGTATAAAGATGTTGATGTTGGTGGTGGTGGTGCAACACAGTATTGGTGTGACATCAACAACAGTGGTGTAGTGGCATTAGGAAACTAAGCGTTGCGTTATTGTTTAAGGAAGCAGGAAGCGACGAATGAAAAAGAGATTTGGTTATTGCAGTTTTAATGTAGAAAATGTGTAGTAGCAGTGGCAAAAGTAGTGAAAGTGTTACTCAGAGGCAGAAAATATACAATGTGATGTTGTTGTGGCAGGCAGACAGGCTGATTCCACTGAAGCTGACTCAAGTGACTCCGGCTGTTATATGTACGTACACAAATTCATTGTACGTAACATGCACGCTTGGCTGGAGGCAAAATAGAGAGGAGGGAGGTTGAAGGTAAAAGTAACGACGGAGTATATATTTTATAGGCGTATTTTATAGAAACAGACGTTGTACGAACAACAGGAAAAGGTGCAAGCTCAAACCTAACGTTATATACACATCTACCTCTGTAAAGTGGCCTATTGTAAATACATTAGAATTTGAATGTACAAAAGAAGTCATTGGAGAGGGAGAAAGTAGTTGCAATTATACCTCATAAACATACACACAAAAAGAGGCCATTTGAGAGTCTGAATATTTTCTAAAGTGTACTGTAATGTCATCATCATGTGAACTAGAACCAACTAATTTCCATAATTTTGTAGAGTAATGCAGACTAATATTGTATTGTGGCGTGGCACTTGTATACATCCACACTTTCCTATATCAAAAGTTTACATAGCGTACATTCACTAAAATGTGAATAGAAAGAAAATGCACAATACAATACGTATATTATTCAGAAAATTCGTTTTTTAAGCTTGCCATTCCAACCAACTCGGAATTTTTCTTTTTTTCCTTAGCTTTTGAAGGAAAATCCAACCGACACGGGACAAAAAAAGAAAGACATGCTGCGCTAAGTTTTTTTTTGCACGATGCATGGCTTTGCCATTTGTACTGCTGCTACTGATAGTTGTTAATAGCGTGCCGTTTTTTTTACTTCGTGGCACATTTACAATACTACACGCTGTTTCAAAGTATAAAGTATAATAATGAAGGAAAAGGAAGTACGAAGACCCATTGCATGTCAGATAGCACATACATCCAGCCACTTTTATTCTATGGTTTTCCTTTTTCTCCGCAAAATTATACAATGATGAGGCATGTATACAGAATGTAGATCGTTTCAGTATATCGTCCCATTATCACATTTCAAATTGACGAAATTTTCAATTCGTCAATGTGACCCTGTTAGCTAAGGGTTCTTTCAAACTATCGAAGTGCAAGTACCACCACTTGTGCAGTTCTTACAAATATTTAACTAGACTTAACATAAAAATAAATGTGTTTCCAAATCGTATTTTAGGAACGTGTAAATGTCGTCATTCGAACAAAGTTCATATGGTTGTTTCTTGAAAGGTGTGGCTTAGTAGTATATTCAAGCAGGAAAACTTTGGCTACCTTAGCCTAGCCCCCCTCTGATTGATCCCACCGCACCATTAGTACTGTCAATCTCATGATATTTTTGAGACATCAACATCAACATCAACAAAGTTTTTTGACAATGTTAACTAGTTTCCGCTAGGAACTTTTCTAATTTGACAGTCGTGACAGTGACAATATGACCTGGAATCATTGTTTCGTGATCGTCATCATCATCTTGGTATTGTATTGTATGATTACTATTATTACCATTAACATATAGCTTCCTCCCCACTCTCAGTTCTCTTTTTCTCAGACAAAAATATCTTGTGAATTAAATTGTATGTACATGTGCCATGTGCCTACCTCTATAGATAAAGGGGCTTATGTCTCTTTGTATAAGTATTATGTAATAATAAGTACGTACGTAAATCAAATGTTCATAGCCTGGAGAAGATGACTACTGCTTTACTCACTGACTAGAACATTGTGACGAAAATGCTGCTTCTCCTCTCCCATTTCCTTTTTCCTTGCGATAAGACTTCCAAGGAATATTGCTTGTCGCTAACCACCACATATAACGTACATACATGTTCAAAATATGCATTTATATAAACCTGCAATGCAATGTATAATGGATAAATATGTTTGCTTATTATATGTATGTAGGTACATATTTGTGTCTGGTCTTACTAACATTTTATCTTACGTAGTTGCTGGTATTTTATGCGATACGGCAATATTAACTCCGGAGTAACCACATGCCGTGTAATATTAAGCGAGCGGGGCAGTGGTGCGGTACGGTGACTGAAGATTTGTTGCTAAAGTTTTAGCCAATCTTTAAAAAGGGAGGAGGACGCAGCACGAGAGATAAAAAAAAATCAAGAAAAAATTGCAAAGAAGAATGTCTGTATGCATTGCGCATTAGTGAATAATGATATGTATGTGCAAGCTCTCTGAAATTAGAAAATCTTGTTTATGAGTATATATTTTGCAGAAACTGACTTTTGGGAATACACTGCCAATCTCACTCGCTGCATCGTGTGTAATAGGAAGTTTTTAGACCCTTTTCTATGTACAAATTTGACATTATCTCGTTTTGCCAGAAAGGTAGGTTATAGTTATAGTTATGTTATTCGACGGAGAAATAGAAAACCCAGATGATGTGAAGCCTCAAGCACAATGATGCTTTTCTCGTCTTTTCACTCTCACAGACTTTCCATTTTGGATGTCATTTTTCTCAAAAATTTACCAGCCATGTTTCCTTTGCTTCTTTCGGCGATAGGAGGACAAATCCAAAGACGAACCCTTGCCTTGCCCAAGATTTTTGAAAGCTGATATATAAATAGGTAGGTATATGGCTGGCTTTTATTTCATAGAGAGGTAGGCTGGTGGGAGCTTGGAAAAAATAAAAATGCAAGTGGTTTTTACAACACCAGAGAAAGCAAAGCAAAGCAAAGACCTTACAAAATGTGTATGTACGGACTTGTATTAGCCTATTACCTACATACATTCACGTACATATATACATACGTGGTTTTAACTGTGTAAAATTCTGGTTCTAGGTAAAGCATGCTTTTGTGCATTTGAAGAAAATAGGAAAAATGGTAATATTAATGCAAGTAAAAGCCAATGAACTTCGGTTCGGCCCGTCCCTTTTGCTCCTATGTGTTGTTTTTCTCTGGCAACTCCACTCCTTCCACACGCCATTTGCCACCGCTGCCTCCAAAACTGTTCTGTATGTATGAGACGTGGTACAGCTGCTTTTAACGCTTTTCTCGCAATCAGCAACAGAAGACGAATAAGCAGAGATGTAATGCTGTAAACTATACATTTTTACTGCATAGATATTCACCATTGCCCATATTCTGAAACGAACAAAGTAGAAAATTTCATATCGTACATATACTTTCCCCTTGCACATACAAACATTTCACATAATCTGAACGAGAAGGCAGCTTGAGTATGAAGCCATGTGCAAGCAAATATTAAGTACGTGGGATGCTAGTGTACAATTTCTTCCCGTAGCACTGTGCATGGAATGACGATATACTCTTTACTACACTCAAGAGAGAGCCTCAAAAGGAAATTATGAAACGAAAATATTTTTTCTTAAATGCATACAAGATACCTATTTACATAAGTCTCTTGTAAAGCAAAAAACGGAAGTGGATAAAGAGCTGATATGTAAAAGGTATGGTATACAATGCATACATACACGATATTAGACTACTTGATATATTTCATACTACATACTACATAGGGCCCAAAAGGATCAGAACGCAGCAGGGAGATATACACACAAGGAAACCTATTGAATGCTGCCGACTGAAAATGTAAAGAGTGAGAGAAAGATGCATAAGAATGAAAAAAAAAATCATTCAAGAACAGAGGAAACAAGCTTTTGGGAGAAAAAGTGTAATAATAAAGCAGCAGTAAAATCTGCTCCGCCCTAACTAGGAGTTTGTAGGAAATGTACACATGCGACTATGTGACGTTTTCTCAAGGAAAGTAAAAACTGGTACAAAAAACCGGCTGCTATAATGAGTACTCTCGTACACAGTCATAGAGAACCTCTTCTTTTCTCATTTCTAGCACATTGAGTTATGTGTCTGTGTCTGTATCTGACTTGCTGCATAATAAAAAATGAAGAAATGTACTCAGCCAAGTTAGAAAAGAATCTTGAGAAAGTGGTAACGACCCAGCGCAGCAGCAAAAAAAAAGACCCTTGAATGGGTTGGGTACCAAAACCCATAAAGAAAAATATTAATGTTTTAGATAGATACACAAAAAGTATCCTGACTTTTGAGGGCCAACTATGCCGAAAGAAGTTAAAAGGAGATACAGAGAAAAGAAGACGAGGGGAGAAAGGTCACATGTTTTGTAAGTATGCATTGTACATGACATAAAATTTAATATAATAAAATATGAAAATGGTGGCAGCAACAAAGCAGGGAAGATGATGTGGAAAATGGGAAAGGAAAAGTAATATTCGATATAAAATGGAAAGTTTTCTTCCTTCTTAAGTACTACTTTTTTGCTTTCCCCTCATTTCACTTCAGTTAGTTTTTTTTCGTTTGCAAACCAACCGATAGAAGAGCAAAAGTTCACATGAACTATTTTTCAACTTTGAAGAAACAACAACAAACTCTGTACCAGTTTGAGCAAAGCTGCGGATGAAATAACGATAATATGCTAGTTTAAAATGGCTGACGGTTGCAGTACATATATATCATGATTTTTGATGAAAATAATATATGCCTACCTGATATTTGGTGTGAGAATGTGCATACACGCTAACACGCCTATTTAAACTCAAGAGTAAATAAGAAGCAAAAAACCGTTTTTCATAATATGCAAATTTTCCGTGTGGGTACACGCTTTACTCTCTGAAGGCAGTTAGTTTGCTTGCTTGTCCGTCCATTAGTTTCTTTCCAATTCTTATTAGCCTACATAGGGAACACAGCTGCTGTATATTGTAGGTATATTATTATTATTTATTACTGATCTAACCAACTTTCTCTTATATAACACTTACACGCACCGACTATTAAGTATTCTTGAGAAAGTAAAGCTGAACATAAATATTACGTTTTTTTGCTGTTTGCGACTGATTATAAAAGAAAACGCCAACTAGAAAATGGCGAGAAGTTGAACTGCAAGAAAATGAGATAGTTTGAACCTAGAAAAACTACACAATACTAGAGCATTTAACACATGACATGATAAAAATGAGGAGGATTCACATAAAAAATGGAAAATTATACGAGAACAAGAGTGTGGTACAAACGAAAGAAAGAGAACCTTTGAGAGGAAGTCGCAAGCAGCAGCGTTTTAAATATGGCATAAATATGTGACATAACTTGAAATATTATTTTTATGCTCAAATATTATGGGGCTTCAAGCACAAAATGAAAAAAAATGTAAAAATTACCGTGATTCTGTATGTTGAAGCGGTAGAGCGTTTAAGCACATTGTAATTTTCATTTTTACAGTAAATGGTAAGCCTTTTCTCCTCAGCTACTACCACTTAAGGGTTTGGTGGAACCAGGCTTCCAAGCTAATTTATTTTTGCAGAAAGGAACATTTGTTGTGTGCAAGTGTACAAATTTTGACTGGTGAGGAATAGAATGGAAGGCACGTTTTTAGATATGTAACGAAGTTTACATGCGCTGATGCAGCATTCCATTTCGATTCTCCTGTCCAAAAGAGTCTGTTTTCACATTCCACAGTGGTGACGACAATGATAGTGTTTGTGCCATATACAATATATCGCAAATATGCAAGAATGTTAAAAGAGAAAGGAAGGAAACACTTACAAAAATAGAAGAAACACAAAAGAAAATTCCTCAAGATCAGAAAAACTTACAGAAATACATTTTTTCATTTCCGCAATTTACAATAAACAATTTTTTTTGTTGCGAATTTTTATTGTCTCTTTTGTAGGATATAATAATATAAGTATAATAATAAGTATTTACTTCAAACAGCTTTGAGTCCTCTTTAAACTTTTAACAACTTTTTCTTCATTTCATTTCGTGCGGAAAATGAGAGCAGCAGAAGCCTCAGAGAGACATCTAAAACTCGAGATATGCTTTGACAATAATAATATCTCGTTGCTTTATTACACGCATTTGTACATTATGTATTTCTAGAAAATAAGAGACGACACATATGCTGCTACTAAATCAAAAGACTCATAATGATTATTACTATGTATAAACAAACTTAAAATTGACAAAGGAATTCATGCACAGATGGTCTAAAACGCGTTTGTTCATTCTCATGAAGAAAGTGTTCCATTCCACTTTTTGCCAATCCTGACATGTTGATTACATGGAGCCCGTTCACTGATGAGTAAAGTAGTACATATTTCTTACACCATATTTTCAAGCAATAAACATAAACAGAAAAGATGGGCAAACAATTTGTTTCGTGAACAAATACAATGGGTTGGATGAAAATGAATCCTGGTGAAGAAAGAAAAAAATAAAGAGCTCACATTTTTGTACACAATGCGCACTGTCGATTACTTATATGTGTACATGTATGTACTGTAGTACTACTAAGCCATCTTTAGCCAGCGAGCGTACTTAATGGTATCGTTTTACGTGTCTGTGGGCCGTCCAGCCGTCGCCTCAATTGGTGATTCAAAAACTTTGCAATTTCAAACTCAAAAGGTCCTGAGATGTGAGTATGTGAGTCAGCTCTTTAACATTCGTTCATTGTAACTCTTAATAATTAAATGAAAAGCTAAGGCATACAGCTAATACAGTATATCTTTCGAAAGCTTATTGAATACTGATCTCGTTGACAGTGAATTTTCTAACACCTCATATCAGTCCAATGGTAATGGCAGGTGTGTCCATTGCAAAACAAACTAAATACCTGCTACTTTTTTCACTAACCTTACAGTCGCTGGTTCTCCTCAACTCTAATTTTTTACTGTTCCGTTTCGAAAAAAATGCCAGAAAAAGTCAGGAAGGCAGTCAGACGATATGAGAAGAAATGTAGGAGGAGAAGGAGTGTAGATATTTTGCTTACTCACACATGATCTGACACATTGTCTGGGCACAAGGTACCCAAAAACGACCATGGATGAATAAAAAAAATAGTATTTTTCATTTTCCCAAGATATGGCCATAATAATGTCAATATTACTCCAGTTGTTTGTAGTGATGCATAAAGGATCGAATCGAAGCCACTTTTTGTTTGATCCATATTTATTAAACCCAGTTTTACGAAAACTTTTAGAGGCAAAGTTTGATTCGAATCATCATGAAAGATTTTTCAACAAAATGTTTTCGTTCATTAACCATGTCAAATCGTAACCATACGTCAATATAGTGATACTCTTGTTACGCCTATGTTAAGTTCACTTTTAAGTTTGTTTTCAAGTTTTCCGCATTCTAAACGCATTTTCACTGAATTTCATTTTATGCAACTAAATTTTTTAAGCTACGCTCCATGTGTAATATTTAATATGTCATAATGTTTCAGTTTGAATTTTACTCAATAATATAAAAATTCGCCCAATAACATTATGAAAAGTGCTGACAGGAAATTCAAATTACTTAACATTTTCAGTAGGATAAAGACAGGTAAAAGTTGAATCTACAAGATTCAGAATAGCTTGCCGGATAAAATACAGCCAATCCAGTTAGTATCGTTACATGGTATAACCATATTATGGAAAACGTGATTTGTAAAATACAAATACGTGTTATGGAAAAGTCATAAAAGACCTTTTTTGTGAGTAGTTATATTATGTTCACTATTTTTTTTACCAACTATAACTGCATGCTTTTGTAGAGGCTTCTTGTCATTGATGCGAGGTTTAGTAGGATAAACATTGTTCTCTGCATAAGTGGATTTGGAGCTTATTAGGTTAAGTATGCACAGCATACATCAGAAATTAAGGAGATACTCACTACCAGAAAGACTAATTGAATTCTCTTCTGCGATCTTCACAGGTTTTATTTTCTGTATAATATGCTACCACATACTGGGAAATACTTATTAGATTTACATCACTAAAATGGCATTTTCCTAACTGTTCCATTCCGAATTTCACTGACGAGAGGCAGACACGTTCACTTCTATCATTTTACCGCACTGCCAGTAATTGCAAAAATGCAATTGATATTACATCAAGTTTAGCCGGCTATTTCGTTGTCGAAAAGCTAAGCAATGTGTGCACCAACAGAGTAGTTTGGACAAGCAACTTTCTTCTATTTTTTTTTATTTAAAAAAGTTTGCTCGTGTTATTTCTGTTTATTTGAGTTTTTCATCTCTTTCTCCCAAGAAAAAGTTTTTAGTTGGTGACATTCTTAAGTCCATCCTATTCAATGAAAAGTTTACTGTACACTGCAGAGTGAAAAGAGATCAGTCGGAGCTTTGCTTTCTAACAATTCCAAAGACATGCACAAGAACGCACACAACGGTTCAAGTCAAACGGAGTAGAACGCGACGAGAGGTAGCAGTGCATACCCCTTTAAGTAGTTCCTTTTATTCTCTCTTTTTTACAGAGTCACAGCAAGCAAGCAAGCAGCAAGGTACGACGGCATATGAAAAGAGATTCGACAAACAACAACTTTTCCGGTTCTCAATAAAAGAAAAAATGTATGCGAGGTCTGTTTTTTATGCACGCTTCCTTTTTACCCTGCGAGACAAGTAGTTTCCCTTGAGGATCTTTTTGGTATAGTTGCTTCTTTTTGCAATGTACGAAGAATGCCTCAAGAGTGACATAAACTTCTACTTTCTCCTGTTTAATGATATTATTTGAACCTGCTGCTAGATATTTTGCTTTATATGTATATTCTTGTCCATGCATAGTAAGTGTTCTACAGTCGTACTTACCTAATAGCAAGTAGTCCTCCTAGGTACACAGATAAACATGAATGAGTAAAACCTGAAAGTAATTTTTCCATAAAAGGAACTTCTTTTGTGTTTCTGCATACTTATTGTGTACTTCCTTAAAACGACGAAGTCTGTTACTCTCGGCTTGTTATTTGCTAGCCAGACGACATAATATGTGTGTGTACCAAGGATGATATAAAATTGGAAGGAAAAAGATTTTCTGCTGTTTTCGACGGATAAAAAACGGTGTGCCTATTGTAGTGTCGTCTAGCCGGCGTCATCAAGCCTAGTAGGCTGTTTTTGCTGTCATCATTATTATCCATTTTCATTCCTTCGTGTGTGTTTCTTCTTTGGATCTCTGCGGTAAACAAGAAAACTCAAGTGAGTGAAATATTTGCTGAGTTTACAGCTAATACTAAATAGTTGCTTGAAATATTTTGATGATCTGTTTTCTGTGCTAGATACAGAATCACAAAAGGAAAAGGAAAGACAAGCTAAAAACATGAGTATAATATGCCACATTGGCAATATTGGCATTTTTCGCAATGTTGTAAACTATAAATTTTTGAGCTGTTAAAAGGGATGTACACTTATGTACGGTGAATACCGCAGCAAAGTCAGATGATGTCTGTAAGTAACATTACTAATATGACCGCACCCATGCCACGCTACAAAATTTCTGTCATTATTTCACTCTTTGGCAAATTACAATTGAGAGAGGCTTTTTGTTAAAGCTAGTTCTCATCGATTCGTGGCAAAAAAGTGGCTCATATTCTCATCACATCGTCATTTGTCATTCTATTGTTTGTTTTGCTTTTCTTTGATATGTCTGCAATCAGAGTGATGCATAGGGAGTTTTTGTAAAGTTTTTGGATCTGAACTTTGCTCAGCTAACAATTCACCAAGCAGATATGAATGACGTCTGCAAATTGCAATAATTACCATTCATTTTCACATCACTTTCAACAGTATACTTACGAAACGCCTTACAGAGAAAAATATTAAGGAAATATATTTTAAATCTCTGGAGGATTCTTCTCTTCAATCTCATGTAGAAACGCTCTGATGAGTAAATATCGTTTGGTCGATTCCATATAAAATAGAATACTTTTAGTTTTTCGTAAATTGTGATTGATTCTTGAGAAAATCGTTGAACGTTACTTGCTAATTTTCTTTTACTCACGATGTTTTGAACCAAACGATGCATGTATAAGTATTTTACACAGAGGGAGAGGATGCCACAAAAAACTAGTCACGGGCTTACATTCGATTTCTAGTTGATACTCGGTTCTTTTCCAATTTGCTTTCGCTTTGAATCGTAAACATTAAGCTTAACAAAATATTATACAATCTGTCTTTAAAATATATGATTGTAAGTTATTCATCATGACTTCCACGTAGGAATTTGACCTGACTGTGTAGAAAATCATTACAAAAGATTACATGGATGCATGCTTCATTGATCGTAATTCTTCTGAAGTAAGGAATTAAAATATGATTAATATATATTCCACTATAAAGCTAGATATATAGTCATCGAAAATATGTTCAAAATATATAGTACACGCATCAAATATTCCATTACACAGTAAATGTAGCATTAGACAAATCACTGACTTGGAATTCCGGATAAATGAAAACTCCCAGTCAACTAAAATGACTACAAGGATATTTCTTCTATCGCATTCACAAGGTTCATTTTTAGCATGCACTGTTTCCAATGAAGTAAGTGCAGAATTTTTATGACTTATATACAAGGAAAATAATATCTAATCCAATTCTTATTATCTTCAGTCAGATAATAACGAATCATTTGATTGTCAGAAGATTGCGCATACTCACGCAATCATGCTTAATCTAGCACAGAGCACATTATATATTATGTACTATTAAACGAGCATTCCGACTTCTTATTTTGCTGCAGGCACCTTTACATACAGATTGCTTAAGAATCAAAAGAGAAAGAATAATAGTGTAGGGTGGATTCGCATGGATATTTCTAGAGAATGTAAAAAACTGCTGGTGGCGATTTTCTTTCATTTCTCATGAAGATTATACAAAAATAAATACGCGTCTGCTGAGAACAACGATAGAAATCCTGATGAAACGGATTTTCAAGGGCTTTTTATTGTCTGTCAGTCCCTCCTTCTCACCTCTTCTCACTAGTTTTGCCATTTTCAAATGAATGGTATGTAGGACCGCAGAAAAAAAACGATGAAACCACAATAGGCTTTTCTCTCTGACGGTATAGAAAACATGTTTAAAGCTATTAAAAAGTACTGACAGCATAATAATATGCATTGCAGTGGGAGAGAAGAAGAATTGTNTGACAGCATAATAATATGCATTGCAGTGGGAGAGAAGAAGAATTGTGTATTTACTAAAACACGATGTAATATAAACCATGTACACAGCTAGAAAAGTATGTACCTACGTTAATGCGTCTCCTTTCGCCCTCTTATCACTTCTTTCCTGTCTCCTTCTTTGGTTATTTCCTGACACTCACACTCTGTGCTACTAAACTAGTAGTAAACGCTGAAGCACATGTTAGCAATATCATACTTGCATGCATAACTTGGAGAAAAAGAATGATGAGCAAAGTAGAGTTAGAACAGAAGGAATAAGAAACCTTGTCTTTTCGCCTAGCTGACAATATCATTTCTGTACGCTTGAGTTAGTTAGTAAAATTGCCAAGTGGTTTTTCTCCAAAATCCTCTCTACTCTTTCACTACCAACCTATTTATTTTCTTCCTATTTTACATGCAGGTTTGTATGCTTTTAGGGTAAAACCGTAGAATCTATAATATGTGTCACCATGATTGTCTACGTTGAAAGCGGAAAGAGAATATTTATTGTGTTAGTTCATGTTTTTGTATTCAGGATTCGGGATGGTTTTGTTTTGCTGAAGGCACGTAGTGTAGTAGAAGGCATAGAATATAACTTTCTGCATGCTTTCTACTGGAGTCATAGTTAAACTGTATAGAATGGTCTGTCTATCATTCTTTCACCATGTAAAAGACAGTTGAATGAAACTTACCGTAAAAGTCGCAAGTTCTACAGGAACAATATTCAGTTTTATAAGGAATGTATGTTTGCCTACGTTCATATACATACATGCATAGCTTGCCGTTGTTGCCATCAACTGCACCGGTAATCAGAGTTTGGGTCACATCTTGTGCATGCCTTTTTGCATGCAAATCACGGCATTGTCGTAGCGTGGCTTCTTTCAAGTATCTTGTGTCTGCTACTACAGTTTGCTTGCTACTTTACATCAATTCTCATATACGAAATTGCTACCATCATCATTATAGCTGTCAATTTTATCACAACTTCTACCGACTGCTGCATTACCTTGTTGAATAAAGTATGTCGCATGAAAATCCAGTTCTTTTACGTATGAGTTTATACAAATAAGTTCAAGTTAGGTTCTGCTTTTTCAGGCTTGAATTCCGTTTAATTAGGCCAATCCTGGAGAGTGTTGTAGTCAATTTCATGGTAATTTCCTTTCAACACTCTTGCAAGCGGGACGAAGTCTGCGCCTAATGTTTTATAACATTCCATTACATTTACTTAACGTTGTAAGAAG
>JAHZMZ010002688.1:0-55946 GCA_027743805.1 Lepidocyrtoides sp. E14 | reverse complement strand
GTTGCTAATATTTAAGGGGAAAGGTCAAAGAAGTAAGAAAAATGTAATAATATGGCTTTAATTATGAATGAATCTGGAAATGGAGCACTAACACAACTACACAAAAAATGATCATATTTTAATTATAATGCTCCCCAAGTAGATTTTCACTGCAACTAAAAAATTTGGTGGTCTAAATTATCTTGGCATTAACATTGCAGATTCATTATGCTTATTCAGGAAGCCTGTACTTATTGTTTATAAAAATAAAATACAAATTAATATCCTTTCTGTATTAAATACTTGTTAAATGTATAGAGTCTCCATTATTTTAATTTAATTTTCCTCTCAATCTTTGAATACCTAATTAATTGATAATGTGATATTAATTTTAAAATGTAATTTATGAATTCCTCTTTTTAATAGAACAAATCTGAAATGCAAATGTTTGCAATATAGAAATTACTACCGTAAAATGCTATTATCTTATTAATAATTGCATTTTCATTGCCTAATATAACCGTTTAAACGCTTTTTTGCCTACCTGATCTTTCACGATAAAAGTGCTGCACCCAGGAATTATCATGCCTAATAATAATAATATCAGTATAAAAGTGCCGCCACAAAGCGTCATAGTATGTATGTAACATGCATATATCCGGAAGTGGATGTCTATATTTGGTTACCACTTGCGTGAAAGAGCTCCACGCAGTAGTTAATGTTGAAAAATTACAAGTGGTTACATACTAGGAACATGGATGTGTAAATTTAGATGCCACTTCCAGTAAAGGACATTGATACTGTAAACAAGTTGTTAAGTTATTTAATGGCAATGTTTTACTTTAAATCTTTACACATTTTATCTTTATCAATCTCATCTATCATCTAAATTAGTCTCACTTGGCGTTTTCAATAGCTGATCCAACGAGCTGATAAATTTAAAGGAAGTACTAAAGCATTCATGTGAAGTACAAAACACAGAAAGGGAAAATATGAGTCATACTAAATCAACATCCAATGCATCTATAATTACTTCTTGGTAATGTGCATTTCGGTCACTTGTAATTTGGCACTCACCGTAATGGTTGGGTATGTCTTCCCAAATTGGACAAGAGAACCCATTGTAGCAACGAATTTGATGACTCAATACGTGATCCAGCATGAAGGAACCTGTGATGACCTTGCACACTTGAGTATACTGAGGATGGCCAGTCGGATGAAATACTTGAGACGGTGGATGTCGTAAAATGTCCAATCTGAACTTTCTGGCACTTTGCTTTTGCTATCTGCAGATAAAAACCAGTTAATGGATAACCGTCAGTGTGCCCCAACCCAACTTTTGTTTTCATTTGATGCACTTTCAATGAACTGTGAAGTGATGATGATTCTCTTTAAAACACAAGTTTTATCGTCTCATTATGGAAGCTTACTTACCCTGAAAATGTGAGTGTAGCAAACAGTCATAACAGCTAGTGCAAACACAGTGACCACTGCAAAGACAACTCCAAAGTATGTAGCCAAGCTTTCCATTGGAACGGAAAACGTCCCACACACTGGATGCCTGTTCCCATAAAAAAAACAAATCACAATGCTCTACAATATACAAATTATGTGTACATTACATCATTTATCATTTTTATGACTATTGCTCATATCAGTTCGCCATATCTTAAAATCACATGAGGTAGCAGCGCAAAAGTGGATTTTCATATGCCTTTATATTGTAATAAATACTACTATATACTCCTGCTCCATCGACGCGATTTCTATTTCCGCATAATTAGCAGGAACAGTTCACCTTTATTTAACACGGCTACCCATTTTTTATACCTTGGCTCTAAATGCATGAATAAACATAATAACAAGACAATTTGTTCGTGGAACACCTCATATTTTCATACCACTACCCATAAATGAGCAGATAACGAGTCACACCCACAACGGTATCCCTTTTTTCTCATCTTTCAATCCTTTCCTATACTACTAAAAACTACTACTAATGTTACTAAAAGCAATAATAATAACAATGTCCAAGAGCAGGAAAGGTACTGAGAGGGGAAGGAAGAAAATGAAAGGTGCTTACTCAATGTAACTGCAGTCGAGGTATAATATTGTATGAATCCACTTCATTATTAGCGATGGGTGCAGTACATGTAAACAATGCTATGCTCATTTAACAAAGAACTATAGAATCATGTATGTACATTATTCTGCAAACTCAACTGAATCCACTTACGGCTGCTGCATATTATTGCTCTAGCTAGGCTTCTATATTGGTAATATAAATAGATATTATGGTACAACACAAGACCAACCTTGACAATGTTACCTCTCTTTTGCCTACGAGTACAGTAAATTAAATTGTATCAACTAATGATGATCAAGTCATAATAAAAAAGCAATCCATACATTATGTTTATAGTATAAAGATAAGGTTTAGACACGAAGAAAATTAAATTGAAAAGTACGTTTAAATTAACTTTTTTTACTTGTTTTCAAACAAGAGTAAAGGCATCAATGTAATCAGTGCTGCGAGGAGCCAGCAACACATTATAGCGTACAGGGACCTCCTGGCGGTAACGATAGACTTGTACCGCATTGGACGTGCAATGGTAATGTACCTGGAAAGAAGACAAAATATCAATAAAAAATAGAGATGATCGGCTATAAAAAACATCTTTCATCAGCCCACACCTCCCAACCTCAAACAAAATGAGGTTCGTTGAGTGCATGTGTTTAAGTTTAGACAAAAAGGAAAAGAAAAGGGAAGTTTGATGCTGTCAATATGCAAAAACTAACATCCCTGTGATCTGCATGGACAATTGAGATCGTAAAAGCCGACCACATGTCAATATGTGTCATTTTAGTCAAAACATTATGACAGCTTTTAAACACTCGTATAATTTGGTTTACAAGGAATCAAATGTCGTTACATCCATCAAGTAACAAAAAGTATTCATGTGTAAAAAGTACACACAGTTTAATGTTTTATTGCGCTACAAACCAATGCACAACATGAAAATGAGATGAAAATTGTATCACGTCTATTTATGACTGTTCCGCTTGATGCAAGAAATAATAATAATACAATCTTTAAAATCTTCCTATCAATCCATCATCAACCAAAACTATTAACATGCTTGTAAAACCACAGAAAAGGTAGGCACATATGCATTAAACTGACATCTAACTGCCAAATATTTTGCAAGCATTATATTTAAATTATTTGTTATGCATGCACATATCTAATTTAATGCAGCAGATTTTTATAGACTGAAGCAATTTTGTTGATGACGGAGATGCAATAATTGCCACATTTAATATCAACAATGCGGACAAATAAGAAAAGACCTTTATAGGCTTCCTTGAGCAAAAATTTTGCTCACTTTTTTCCAGGAAACGAGTTTAAGGTCATTGGATCGGGAAGATTAGTGATTTAATAATGAATTTTGATCAGATAGTGCAATGAATGACAGTAATAAAGGCGGTGTTGATATACAGACATGCAATGCAACAACCGATTGATGATGATACGCAGGAGTAAGTAGAACAGGCGGAGTGTAAATAAATAAGCTGTAGACTCGACACACAGATTTCGATGAAAATACATACCTACTTACAGCTGTATAAAAATATTTTTGTGGTGAATTCTACTATTACGGGTTTGTTAATTACTACAGTATTTAAGGTAATTCATGATCATGGTATCCGGAAGATTGATACATGCCAGACATAATCAATTACTCTTTACATTTCCCTCAACATATAAAAACATTAAACAGTGGAATAAAAACATGTTGTATAACCGATTACTATGCCGTTGATATTTGAAACATAACATTGACTGCTGAACAATGCACTGCAAATTATTATATTTTCACAGGTAGGCATACAGAGGTTTCGGTGTGTTTTAGAGGTTATTTTTATCAAAGCATTTCCTAAACAAGATTGAAAATGCTAAATTATGGTTGTCTTCCTTTCGCACAAGTGTATTTTTCCGAGCTTTGCTCATCTGCACATCAAAGTGTTACGATATGCATATTATGCATGACTACATTCTGTCTTGTCTTGTTTAACTCAACAAATCAATTTAACTTTGTTTATATGCCATGCTTTGGCATACCTTGAAGTTGAAGCGAGGTCAAATTGTATGAATTAATGATAATAATAATAAATATGGTATGTATTTTTATCATCATCAAAGTGCATTTAAATTAGCCGATAATAGCATTATTATAATATTTTAAAAATGTAATGAAGCTGTAGGTAATTTCTTTTTATCAAATTGTCTATTTGGAAGTAAACATTTTTATATGGAAGGTCGTCACTCTCCATGTCCGGTGATTAATTTAGAACTGAAGCAAAATTATCCAATAGCTTCTGTACTTTGTACTAACACGACCGAATAGGTATGTGACCAGGAATATGCTTTGCACCCAGTGTCTGACACTTTCGGATAACATTGGCCTTCAGTTAGTTTGCATAATGTATTTGACTTAAACAGTCGCGAATGTTCCATCCAATGAAAACAAACCAATTTGACATACGACGTGGATAATCTCTGTATGTTTTTCGGTGATGTGCAGAAACTGTAAACGTACGTGGGAGAAGTATGGTATGACTACCCACTGGGGGGCTATATGAAACAAGTTCCAAAAGAATTTTAAAGTATTGAGAAAGGTTGCTTACCTTTCTGTGCTGATTAAGGCGACAGTTATGGACGTGCATACGGCAACACCAAAGTTGATATGCATCATAACTAGGTGGGCCAGATCCACTCCACTCTGACTTCCCGTGCATTGAACCGGAACTGATAATTTTCCGGATTCTTCAACCAATGGGCTGCTATGCGTATTACCCAGTTGGTGTGACGAGTGACTGACGGGATAATCATGATGAGGTGGGGCAAATGGAATAAATGTTGTGACGAGTGAGATCGAAATACTAAGCAAGGACACGAATAAGTGGGAAAGGCACAAGCTGAACACAAATCTGCAACAAAAATATTTTTCAATCTTCATTGTGGTCCCATATGAATATGACTACATACACGGGGTAAAATAATTCAAATTATGAGGTTACCTGTTGGACGGGTACTTTAAGAGAGATCTCCGACAAAGTGTGCATATAATTGCTCCATTGAACACAATTGACAGCAACTGAAGCAGTACCGAGAGTATTTCAAAAACTATGAGTTTACTATTACCACCAGATAAATCCTGTTCGACATTGTCTCCACTTGCTTCTGAAAGAATTACCCCCATTGCCAATGAAAGGTGGCCCTTAAGCTGTCAGGGGGAATCACTCAAACCACAACAACGTGGAAAGTACTTGGAAATTTTTTATTTCAAAATCTTTTGGTCTCACTTGGTGAACCGATTTTAGCACTTTTTGGTTAACCATGAAACACTTTAAATTCTTTTAATGGCATACTACACGTGTTGGCGCAAATGAAATTTAACGATCGTTTTTAGCATGTTTCCACAATATTGAAAATTAAAGCCTTTTAGCTGTTGAAAGTTTTTTTTTTGTTTTTCTTGGCAGAGGTTCAAGCAGAATGTAACTAGTTCAATTCTGCTGCAATGATTTGAATTCCAGTTTAATTTGCAGCATGACACAAATCGACAAAGTAACACTAATCAAGTATGTTTGCTGTAAAGCTGCTGACGAGTAACGATGGATGATGTGCAATCTTGGTTCATTAATATGCTAAACTGAATCCACGGATATGCTTCATGATGTGATGACTTGGGCTTTCCACAACGTCTTAAACTTGACAGAGGATAGATTTCACGTGCCTCTTGTCATAACATGTTCTACACGCAGAATGCTTTTTTGTTTTGCTTGGAGATGATCCGCCTGTATCTGATTCTTGAAAAACTGCTTTAACTCAAGTTATTCACTTTACAACAAATTGATCACCGTAGTGGGTCTCTTCAACTGTAACACGACAACAACTACACCTGCTATGATTATACTTTATTATGTGGCGATTGAGGGGACGGTAGTAATCATCATCATAACGAATCACTCTGTTTATGTCTATGAATGTTCCCATTGTTCATTTAAAACATGCGTGGATGATGTTTGTGCGTGATGTAAGGACGCGTTGATACACTTTTATATTAAACAATAATAATGGAGAACAAGTCAGTGACTAATCTCAACTGCAACAACAAACAACCAACGACCTTACACCTAAGCCTGGTGATGATGATGATGATACTTTTGATTCATTTATCAAAATATTTTTTGTTTGATGAACTTGAAAAGCGCCAGTATACCGCTGCTGGATTTACGCTGATATGAGATGGTGTGGATCATAAAGACAAAACCGTTACCTGTAATTTAAACAATTAAAAGTCATATTAGTGCATACAATAATGCAATTTGATTGTACGGAGGGAATGTGAATAAGACAATAAAAGCTGAAAGTACTTTGATTTGATTTTTTCCAGTGATATTCAAGATAGAAGGAATGGCAGTAGTAATGAAGCGTTATTGTATATTCATTTATCAAAATATTTTTTGTTTGATGAACTTGAAAAGCGCCAGTATACTGCTGCTGGATTTACGCTGATATGAGATGGTGTGGATCATAAAGACAAAACCGTTACCTGTAATTTAAACAATTAAAAGTCATATAAATGAATACAATAATACAATTTGATTATAAGGAGGGAATGTGAATAGGACAATAAAAGCTGAAAGTACTTTGATTTGATTTTTTCCAGTGATATTCAAGATAGAAGGAATGGCAGTAGTAATGAAGCGTTATTGTATAGGCACGTGACGCTAGTTACACTGAAGAGAATTTTGAAAAGATGATGATATGAAAAATTGTCTCTAGTTTATTTATACAATAATGCGGTTAAGCCCTTAGAATAATATTCGTTTGTCTGCAAATCTTTATTTCATGAGTAAATACGTGGGGATAAAATATTAAATGCTTTGTTAGAATGTGTAACGGAATCAAATGGAATGAACCCACACGCTACTTAATGTATGCATAAATAAGATAACTGAGCATGATCTAAAAATGCTCACTACTGCTAATTTAAGCATTACCCTACACAGCACTTTGCGACTTGTCAGCATTTGATCCAAGGAGCAAATGCTGATCTCGAACGGCTTTGTGAGTCGTTATAATCAATTTTTACATGTTACAGCATTATTTGCTGCTACAAAAACTCAACTGTATACTCATCATCAGAAAACAAACGTTGAGGAAAAAGCTTCCCGTGCTGGCAATAACATGCCAGAGAGAAAACACCAACATTTTTATGCAAGATCATCTTTGATATATATCAATGAGTGCAAGCAGACAAGAATAGGTAATAATGTTTGCATATATGATGTGCTATATAGATTCACATATAGATTCACCCGTTTCATGATATTTGCCGACCAGGCAGGCTTTTTTCGCTACTGATACAAAACGAATATTTGATTTGTCCTCAGAATTATCGTTACAAAGACGTCCACATTTCCATATTATCTTTTAACCATATTATTTGACCAACAATTGGTGAAATATTATAGAGTTTGGTGTCAAAAATGTTTGTAAAATTACCAAAGTGTTCCAGTGGGCTCCGCACACACAGCAAGGTAATTTACAGAACGTTATTTTCCTCCATTCTGAAACCCTGGGTTGACACATAAATACCACGTTCTTAGACATGATTTATTGCAATGTGACAAAAGTGCACTTGTCTCACAAAAGAAGTGTGTATGTAGTAAAGTACATAAGTGTAAATGGTCGTAAAGTTAAATGATGCTTCTGGTTTGTGATACTATCAAACAGACAGATACAAGAAATAAGAACAGAACAGGTTGCTTCAGCATAACCACGACTTTGCAAAGGGTGAACTGAGACTACTCAAGCTGACAACGGTGCATGATGATGGAATACGAGCGATTATTTTGTTATAGCTGGATGAAACATGAAAATCCTCGCATTTTCACTTGTCAATCCCATCGAGATCATAATATCGTACAGATTTACGTTTCATGAGAAATGTGCTTCGATTATTAGTCATCATAAAAGCCAGTCAACATCATCTTCACTTGATAATCAAAACATGGAAGAGGAAGTTTTTGATAGTTTATACCAAGAAGCAGTAAAACTCTTTTACATGTTGTACTTAATATGTGTATTGGTTTTAACAGTAAGCAGTGTCGCCTCTTACAATGATTTGTGGGTAAGTCCCACAAGTATGGTTAGTTTTTAGTACGTTCCAATTCCTTCCTGTATTTTGCTATCTGCACGCAGTACTCACTGTCAATGTTACTTGGCTCTGCGAGCGAGAGTGAACGTTGTTAAGAAGCACAAGCTACCTAAATTAACTTGTGAGTTTTAACACGTTATAGATAACGCAACTGAACCAAATCTCCAGATTTGTGCATGCATAATGCATAGTTCGAAACCCAACGTTCTTTTTACACAATTCAAGTGAAACTAATATATGTGTATATTAGGTTGAACAAGTAACGGTTTCCAAATAATAAAAAAATAATAAAAAGTACATGCGACCTGCTCATTAGAGACAGCGGTAGCTAATTAACTACCAGTCGCATCGAGATCTAAGAGAGGTTCTGTCTAAAATACACCCGAGGATTTTCTACGTATAAAATCTAAAAATACCTAAAATACTAACGAGCTATTGTGAATATGATTCGAAATTTGAGTGAAATCATAAAATATGTTGTTTGTAATTCATAGAAACGCCATATAGTAAGTTGAATAATAGTTGATTTATTGTCTTTTATGTCTCATACGTTTATGAGTAAGCTCTTTTCACTTATTGCGACTTGATATCAAATGGTATGAAAATTCTACGTCGACCGACACAATGACTAGTAAATAGACCTGTGATGCATGCAGCTTTGTTTCTTCAATATAAATCTAACCTGTGTCTACAAGCCATTATTTTAGTTTGTTAAACACACTACCTTACATAAAAATATCACACTACGAAGATAATTTACTTTTTGATTCCATTAACGTCTTTTATCTTGTGTAATGATTGCATTGTGTTATTTGAATGACCTAGTAGAGAGTGTGTCTAATTTGTGTGGTTATGTTATTTGTCCAAGCATTCATTTTCATATTGAGGGCACGGGTAAGTTACTTCCTCCTACAGTGAATATGTTTTAATCGGAAGTGGAAATTCACTGTCACTGAGATCGAATCCATTCAGCTGATAAAAATGTCAAAATGCCATATATTCGTAACACATTCAAGTTTGATTCTCTTTGACAAATACGCGTATGAAGCGGAATATTTAAGAAAATATTTACCTCTTTCTTCATTGATTAATGATGTTCCCTCTCCATATCTTTTACTATGAAACATAATAATTGTGCTATCTGTAAATGTATCAACATTTGCGTATTAATCAGAAAGAAGATAATGTCCCCATCCGAAATGCATAGGTAATATATTATGTTATGTACCTACGTACATTTTCATACAATATGACATGAAGATCAAGAAGTAAAATAAAATACCAGCGACACGCCTTTTTTACCAATTGGAATTCTGCAGCCCATTTATTGTTATCATATTTTACACTTGACTGTGAGTAAACAAAAAATGACGTCTACTTGATGGTATGTATTTAAAAATGATTAATAAATCCATTTCTATCCCAAAATCATAGTTATGCCCTAAATGTATGTGATTTGTGATTGCATATTATGCTTAATGACACTGTGAGTTCCCATAATATTATTAAAAATTCATTTATCGGTGCCTTTGATGGCCATGACGGAAACAAAAATATGGTAAACAATAATATTTATTTGTCATTCCTGTATTTTACTACTGTTCCTGATAAGGCTTTACAAGTTAAGCATGTGACAGTGTTACAGATTTCGTTTGCTGTAGTCGGAAAATACTCAGAAAACTTTTGTAAACTTGTCTGGCAAGATATCATCAAAAAAACGTTGGGAAAAAAGCAAATTGGGTTTTAAAAATCCGCTTCTACTCATTTCTTCAAAATCTACAACATGCTTTTATTTTCATAAATCTGTTTGTCCATTTAATCGTGAAACTTATTTACTTCTCGTTTACCAGAAAAACTATTGTTATCATCACTTCATTCACATGAATTAACCACCCGCCATGCGTAAATTCGTTGTAACTCTCCGGACCATGATATGACGACTTCATTAATGATGAATTATAAAAATTTATGCTTACCAAATATGCCTATTTCTTCAACCATAATAATATATTATGTGAATGTAAAAAATTTCTTGGAATTTGGGTTTTTTACACAAACTAATGTTGAATATTTGATAATATTCATTATAATGTAGCATTGCAGTGATAGTGCTTAAGTTGTGAAAACTGTCTATAGTAGAGAATTTTGATAAACATCAATCTCTCATTCGTCATACTCACCATTCCTCTAGTGCATGCGTATTTACACTTTGTGCCACAAAGTTAGTAGGTATTTTAACAATTTTGCACAAACAATGGCATCAATTCTGACAGGATTTTCCCTCTCTCTCTCTGCGCACACAACTTCATTATCCAATGTACAGTAAGTATGTATATCAGCAGGTAAAGTTAAGAAAATATGACGTTCAGATAGCATAAATTTGAAAATGTGTACAATGAACTAAATAATGTACTAGCTAATCAACTGTAAAAATAGTAGCATGGTCTATTATTATCTCCCTTTTCATTCTTACATACGCATTAAATAGGCACAATAGTGAAGACTATTTACGTATGGTATATTTCTTTGTCTATCTTTAATTCATGTTGAAATAATACACAAACCCAATGCACAGTAAGCATCACACATTTTTCTAGCAAATCGTGTTATTTTTCAAAATAAACAATATCCTATCCCACACACACGTGTCATTCTTTAAAATTAAGTATTATTGCTGTGCGAAGTTGAGCACCACAGTGTCAAGAGTCAAAAGACGAATGAATGTTAAGTTCCATTTTTTGTCCCATCTTTTTTCATTTTGTTCTGCCTGCGGTCTCTGATTTCTTGCACAAACCAGTTTCCATCTTGATAAGTTTCAAGAATCGCTGACATGGCTATTATACTGATGCTTAGCAGAACCATGCATACTATATTAATTTGCATGCTCTTTAAACACGTTCTATGGACATTATCAAGAAGACGTAATGCATTAAATACAACTTTCGTCCTCCTTCTCTTCTTTGAATCGAGTGATGGCTGGTAATTGACAGAGAAATTCCAAAGTTCTCATAATACATGCTTGTATTAAGCAATGTTTATGTCTTAAAACATCCCTTCATCAATATATGGTTTGTCTGTCTGCAATTTTAGTGCGCGTTTGTGGCATATATATAACCACTGCACAGTGTGCATTGCACATTTATTGTGAAACAACACACAAGCTGCAATTTTTGGTGTAAAAAAGGATAACAAAATCATTCAACATGAGATGATTCATCTGCTGCAGAATCAAATTTTCTTTTTCTTTAAAGAAGCATGTTTTTCTGTTTAGTCCTACTCCTGCGACATGTAGAGTGTAGCCGTGTGCCAGCTTTTTTCGTTGCAGATTGAATGCACGGATTTTCTTCTCCTTTACCTCACCACCGCACCAGCAGGAATACGCAACCACCATGAATTCCTTGATTGGAAGACAGGAAAATTTTACAACTTTTCACAAGTCCGGAGCAGCAGTACTACCAAAGCAGATTCCACTCCCGTTTTGGACATGTTTCTTTGTGAATCCTGAAAATGGGTCATTTCCTTCATTGGACAGGAATATTGTTTACTCGTGTAAACTTAAAATTAGATACATTGTCGAATCAGAATGTTCCTTATGGGGTGGGGGAGTGGTACCTTGTGGGTATTGGATTTGCGTAGCTGTGACTGCCGTCATCATTCTATTTGCAAATTTTGGACTGTTTTCAAATATACTCAACTTGATCATATTGCCAAAATCACTAAAAGGGTGTTCAGTGAAAAGATTAATGATGTTGTTATCAATGTTTGATTTGCTCGCGTCAGCGTGCGCAATACCTGCATCTTTGCTTATGGTGTTCATATTAGGTAACTAAGAATAAAATCAAAACTACATGCTCTTACAATCATGTTTCATGATTATATGAGTTGCTTTCTTTATCAAACATCTTGTATAACACGCGACTTTGACTTTACCATTTAACATTTTTACAAGTGAAATTCTCTTATTTGTATCACAGGAAGATATGAAAATAGATTTGAAGCTCTTGAAGCATTCCGGTATGTACATTTACTTTTCTCATTAGGTAAGACGTAATGGAATACTATTAAATAATAATCGATTTTATAATTATTAAATCCATTAGTTTTTTAACCTTCGGAGTAATAGGGATTGTACTGGTAATAATAATACTAAAAAGTTTAGCTGACCAGTAATTTTATCTTGTCGTAGGTCGTACTGGATCAATATTTATTACGATTATGATAACCATTGAACGCTATATTGCCGTGGCGTTCCCTTTAAAACAATGGCTAACAACACCTAAAGTGGCTCGCATTCACTTGATGATTGTAATGACCATCATCATCCTTATTAATTTACCTTGGTGGCTAAACAAAAGAGTGGTACGGAACGAGACATTTCTTCTCAAGACGTTCGGTGATGATGAGAGCAATGACAATAACAGCAGCTTTAGTGATCTCAGTGAATTCCCATATATTTTTAAAGGAACAGCATTTTCTCGGAACGTTTATCCAAAGTTTGTAATGTTCCATTTATTTGTTGACTTTGCTGTTCCGTTTCCTCTGCTGCTGATTTTCAATGGGCTTCTATATAGATCGGTAAGCTGTCTGCTATGCATTTTAAGAAGCTTTTATTGATGCAGAGATTTTTTTTACCTTTACTTGTATGCTTACGTTAATGTCTTTTTATACAGATACACTTGTCAAACAAGATAAGACAAACACTGACGATTAGCCAACGCAAGGAAATAAATGCAGCAAAAATGTTTTGCATTGTTGCATTCATACTGCTTATATGCCATACAGTTGCATTTGCACTTTTCATCCTGTCACAAGTACACCGCCAGACTTTTCGAGAGCTTCAATTTTGTCAAGTGCTTTCGATGACCTTAAACGCGTCGATAAACTTTATGATATATTACCTATTTGGCAAATCTTTTCGGAATGAATTTTGGAATTTGCTTCGCCCGTGCAAACTATTTAGCAACAAGGTTGCCGTCGTCACTCCTTCCTCAAGTGTTAATGGAACCATCGAAATGGGCGTTACTGGAAAGGCACGGTCTATTAAACAGGGATGTGGTGGTGATAACATGCACGCGTAAAGGAGATTTATACGCAAACGTATTCTTCGCGAGTCATATTTAAACGATAATGGACATGCGTGCTGAGTGGAAAAGCATAATTATTTTTTTTCTTTTAACGAGTCACCCCTGCTGAACAATACTCCAATTTTCTATGCATAAAGTTTAATATGGTTAGGTATGTTGGATTATGGAGTAGTAGGGAATGACAGCGACGGCAGCAAAAGAATAAGCCACTTCACTACCTCGGGCTATATTTGTGCCTTTGTCCAGCTTATTGGTGACAAGATGTCTGTCTCTGGATTGTGCCGGCTGAGGTCGCATCATTAAAAAAACTATGAAATGAGTATTCGATGATTTGATAATGGTGCCGATGATAATTCTAATGAACGTAAATGTGTGTAAAGTGTACAAAGTTAGTCATACAAAACACGTACAATGATGTATATGTAATTAGCATAACATGGTTTCTGGTTTTTGATGGTGAATAAAGTTTGTGGTTTTGGTGTCAGCTACTTTAGTCACAATGAACTCATTTGTTTTGTACAATATGTTTATTCTACAGCGGTGAATTTTTAAAAATCATACTATTTTTGGAGTTGAATGGTATCGCTCTGCCTTTTTACAGCACAAATATGACGTAATACTTTTTATGTTTTTATTTACAGGGTTGAAGGTTATATTATTACTTTGCTTCCGTTAAATTTCGACAAGGTAAGAACTTTGAAACGTGTAGAGAAAAGGTTATACTATTGACAAAGCAATGAGCACTACTTTGTAGAAACAACTCCTAAAGTTCAAAGTGCTGACTATTTTGATATGGGAAATTTAAATCACAATGGAATGTGATGGTTAACTAACAGCCAAGCTACTAGGCAGCTTGACATCCTTTCTCTTTATGTGAGTGAAGTCGCTTTTACTTATTACAAACAAATATAGATACGTTGTTGTTGTTGTTTATTTTTAGTCCAGATTATTGAGGGAGGGGTATCAATCGGTTCAAGTGTCATGTTGCCAAGTTAGTAACATATACGTTAAAGCCTGTCTGCGTAAATACAGGGTGGTAAAATAGTAATGTAATCAAATGCCTATTTGAGTGAAGCATAGACACATGCATGTCACTTGATGGTACATACTTAACTTTTAAGTAAGCGTAATAAGAGCTAACACTTCTAGAAATTGTGTTGTGTGCAAAGAGGATTGAGTAAATCATTTCCATCATTCTTTCAAAAATGTTTCTGTCATTTTTTATGCTTTATCGTGTTTAGCTGCGAAGCTGCTTCATGGCACGATGTATTTATGAGTATGAATGCACATCGTTTTCTGTGAAAATTCCTTTAATGTTAGGAAAATACAGAACTCAAGTTGCAACACGCATGACATAATTACTGTTTTTGAAAGTTTATATATAACATAAATACTTGAACACATTAGAAGAAAAGTTCCATAGTTTTGATTTTCGCTTATAAAGCTTCGCGTTGAAAATGTAATAAATGCTCTTCCATGTCAATTAAACAGGTAAAAATGTTGATTGTGCGCAGGAATAAGTAACTGAGTCATGGAATTTAAAACACAGGATCTTGAGTCGTCGTATGATAATGTGATTAAGTACATATTCCATCATTTCAAAGGAATAATCATAAAATCACAACCAGCATGTAGGTGAACTAAATGAAACTACAAGATTAAAAATGTGCAATTTCTTATTCAATCAAAGGAGAAAATTGAATCTTTTTTTGCTGCTGTATGAAGGTAAATTAAGTATGCAAATTTGATGTGACAATTACAGCATAATATATCTATGTATAATGCTGGTTTTCCTACAATTTGATAATGATAGGAGGACAGAATCGAAGATATATATGAAATGACCAAGTCCTAGTGTCAATAAAAAAGATGTTTACCTTAATAGTGTGTAGTTCAACTGTCATGCTTTGTGCAACTATAAAAATGATCTGGTTAACAAGTAAACAATTTGTAATGTGACTAGTATGCTAATATCGATAAAATTAATAACAAGACTGCCAGTTCTTTAATCAAGTTAATTATTGAACATGGGCATACCAAAAGACTTTTTGGGTCGTTATTTTCAATTTGTTGATTTTGAAAGTATATTTTTTTTCATACTATATTCAATAAGGCATGCATTTTATCAATCTAAAAATTTTACAAGCAAGGATGGAAATAATTATTATAAAAAAATATGTTAATGAAATGTTGAAAAAATAGCTAGAGCAAAACAATAGTATGAAAAAGTTTATTAATGTAACAACAATGGATAGAAGTGCAGAATGCGTGGTGTATCTAGATAGTAAGCATTTATTTCACATCAGTTCGTTTTGTTTGCCCAACTTTTATTACAGTTGTTAAATACCTTTATAGATCCTTAATGTGCCACATAAATTTGTTTTGTTGCTGGAGTAAATCATCAAACAATCTCTTGTTTGGCAGCAGAATGTCTTTTCTATATTTCCAACTTCCAACTAACTTTATTCACCACAGAAAGAAACCGGAAGGTTGACTAGTTGAATGTTTCATCATGTTTGATGTTTGCACTGTAAAGTGTAATAGCAAACTTAGCAAAGTCATAACACTTTGTTGTAACGTGATATTGTTAGAATGATTAATGTGTAAAAGTATTGTTTTTTTTGTGTCTTTCAGCAGCATATATGCACACATAACACCAACTTCTTACATATTTTAAAACATTAAAATACATATTTGCAAGCAATACTTAAATTTAATATTGCCTCCATACCAATTATAGGAACTGTTTTTATGATTATTTTGTGAACTAAAAACTTTTTGAGCATTCATCAATAATGGTATAAAATTTCCAGACAAATGACTAGGCGCTCAGCACAGTACGGAGTCCAATAATGTAGTACGGAATTTGTTACATTTTTTGTCGCATGAAAGCTGAAATAGTGTCTTTCTAGATTCGCGAAATAGTTCACTAGTGTGCAGAGAGTGCAGACTCTAGGAACTTAATAGTAACATGAACATGCATGCATTGGAAACTAGTAATAGCTGGTAGTTTTTTTTTCTTTCTATTTTTACCCTTTCCATATGAAATAAAACGACATCTCTCATCTTAACCATCAAATCAAGGTCGTTGTTTCAGGTGTTGAGAATGTTGAGATAGAACATGCATGCTCGTAAATTTTGCTATATGCTAGCAGTTTGTGTACAAAGTACGGCAAAGATTTTTGAAAGATAAATTTAATGATATTCACTCAGGTCATGTTGCCGATAATATTATAATCACAAATTCACCTCTTGTTTAGCTCATTGTGCTGAGGCAAACTTATTGATATGGTATAAAATACATGTTATTATGTATAGTTAATATGAATAGTATTGATTTGCTATGTTAAAATCATAAATTGGCAAAAAGCCTGTTGTTAAGTGATCAAGATCGACAGGACAGGCAATAATGCTATTAGTACATATATGCCATTTTACATGGTCTTGTGATTTATGGTACAAAAGTCAGCCACCATTGTACCTTTTGCCTTTCCTCACAATTTTGCCATGCACTTAAAGCCAGTGATCTTTTATATCTGGAGTCAGTCACTACAAGCATAGTTGTGCAGTGGAATTAATACATTATGGTACTTTGAACGTTAAGAGCACTTTTTAAAGTTTATCATTGCATTTTAGACGCATGAGTCGCAACCAATAATCGATTATCAACGACCGTAAGCCGTAAGGCAGATATGTATAGGTAGCCGATTATTTTGTTTAGCAAAGTCTCAAGGTAATTCTGCATGACAATGTAAGACCTTTAATTGGTCAACATATCAGATTTTTGTTCTGTAGAACGGAATAAAGTTGCAAAACTACAATGTGTACAGTTATTTAAAATGTGCATATATTTACATTTTACTTGCTGTACTTGTAGTATTTGCCGTAATGGTGGCGCTAATAAAAAAATAATTGTCAATCAACTGAAATTCAGTTACTGAATGAACGATATTGTCTCGTCTTAATTTGTGCAGCAGAAACATTGTTCAGTAGCACAAAAATGTTGAACGATTTTCATTTGCTTTAAAACCCTAAATCTTTGACCGTAATGGTGCTGACACCAAATCATTTAACCCTTTTTTCCTCTTTTATCTAACAAGTCCTTTATTAACAGATAGAAAAGTGATAAAGTGGAAAGTATCACAGAAGCATATTATTATAGAGTATTAATTTGTATAATATTTATCTTCAGGTTAAAATCAGTAAATAAAATTGTCAAGTCAAACTTGAGTGGTACACTTACCTAAGATTTAGGGTCCTCTAGTCTAACATTTGGAAATTTCAATACGGTAAAAAATGCATAGGTACCTATATAAATTTACCGTTTGATATCATAGGAAATGCATACATGCAACAGCAACTAACATTCTGAGGTAAATCCAGGAAGATAAATCTACAAATAAAAAAGTAGAAAAGTAAAAAGTAGATGACTGGCTATGTCATACTGTCGTCATACTTCGGATTGAAGACACTACTAAAGCGCATTTATTGAGAATGTGAAGGATTCCTTCAACAACTATTCACTTTTGCCATTTTAGTATTTTGCCAACCATTATCATTACTTAAAGTTGAACCGAAGATATATCCGTAAATGTACGGTCGTTCGCTTTTAGTGAGACGATCAACAATCTTATGAATGAATCAGCACTATCATTGTCTATTTTTCACCTGAGCAATTTCTGTACACAAATATTTTTGAATGTGATACGTATTACGTATGACGCAACTGCCTTTACCAACAGGTGTGGTGTGACTCAATCAAAGCCAAAATGCAAACCTCGATAAATCAGCTTGTTCAAATCATGTTGTCGATATATATGTCAACCAAGTTTGCAAACTTATGATGACTGTAATAAATAAAATATACATACATAGATAGAAATTGCCTATTGCCTACAATGCAGCATAAACAAGTCTTGCTTCATTGCTTCTCTCTCAGACGTACAGCATACAGCTTCTTGTCAGTAGAAGAAATGGCCAATTAATACTTTTTTATGAGTACAGATTAAATAAACACTGTGTCAACGCAAAAGAGTGATTTCCTTGAGTCGTTTCTTCGTTTTAAAAAAAATAATATTTAGTTAAACAACCCTGCACTATATATGTATTGAGATCACGTGAAGCACCATACCATAATCTATAAAAAGTAATTTAAATTATAATGCGGTATTCATATAGCAAAACAAGTTAGAAATGCAATAAAACATTTCATTAGAAGACTTCTTCCAAAGTTCTTCCCATTACGTCGGTAATAATCTATCCAAAACTTTAGTTAGGCCATGAGAATGAAGAGCAGGAGGTTATTGAGAACGTACTACTGTTAAAAATCTTGAAGGAAGGTTAAAACTGTATACTTCACTGACACTCATTTGAAATCGCAAGCTGGTGATATGTGTGCACATAAATTTTTAAAATTTAACCTCAGTTAGCACGCGAAAAGAGATGGAATTTTAAAAAGTTATTTACGACATTGTGTCAGTCAAACTTTTCATTTTAACTTCCATTGCACATTTTTGTCCCGTCATCATTTTTACCAGCTTCTCACCCACGTGGACAAATGTTCAGTATTACGTGGAGACGTGGAGAGCAACTTTGGAGGCGGATGCTATCTATGGTTGTCTACTTCCTTGAAATTATTTAGATGATTCAACTTTACAAATGAAAACAGTAAAATCCCAAAATCAATTTAGGGACCTCTTGGGAGGAAAACTACCGTAAAAAACTCAAAGGAAAGCGTACGTTATGTTTAAAAATGAACGCAAATACCTACTTGGGTTTTTGCATGAGTGAAGTTTTCAAATAAATTCAAAAGCATCACGTAAAAGACGCAATCTTTTGATCTGACAGTATTGCAAGATGAGAGACTTTTATTCCATCATCTTCACCTACTTTTTTAACTTCCGCACTTTGAACACTCTACAAAAAACTTTTCCAGACAATTTCTGATGCCAGCAGACAAAAAGCTTTTTACACTTTTTAGATCATAAACACTGGAAAACACACGGAAATGAGTTTTTAACGAGCACGCGTAGTCGGCACGACAAGACACTGTCCTTAATGTACAAAACTATAAAAGTGAGCTTACTTTTCAGAGAACAAAGTGTCCACGCTACTATTACTGCACCGTTAGATGCAGCTCTTCTGTATTATATTATGCAGATTGGCACAACACGACGAGCCATTTGTTTTTGCTGGGGAACTTGTTGCAGAGATTCCATTTTTATTGTTGATCCATGTCTTGAGCGATTTCTGCAATTTTATAGCCAATATTCGTCTCACCATTACCACATGTCTGGTGTACAACTATACAGCACAAGCACATATTATGCAGAAAATTTCTTCCTTGTTTGAGTTTGCTTGCGGAATGATTTTAGTGTAAAAGAAGTCCTTGCTAAACAATGAAATAAACCTGAAGACTCAAGAGTGTATGCGCAAGGATGTGAAACATTTCAGCCCTTTCTGCATTCTACAAGCAGTAATGTGCTAGCTCGCTGTAATTACAGGTAATCTTACTAACACTTCATTCTGCAATACTAACTGAAACTGCATTTGCCTACGTACATACATGCGTATTGCCATCGGCACTCTTAACATCACATATTATTGTTATTAACTATCTACACTACATTGGGACTATCGGAATCCGTTTTGTGTGTGGATATCCCTTTTGTTCAATAGGGACAATAGAAAAGTAACTTTAATTATACAGATATAATTATTTTAACACTTAATCTATGGGATTTAAAATGAGTCTAGGTGTCTTGAATTATTATTTTTAATACAATAATGTTATTGCAATCAGTCGTGACTATAGCCCACCATCAAAATCCAAATTTTTTCTTGGCAGGATGCAAAAGTTCTGAAGGATCGATAATTATTGATGTTACCAAGTTTATATTTTAACGCAGGTATAATGTCTGCTACTCACCTGAAATGAGAAATAACACAAGGAGACATTAGACGAGATAATATTATATGCATACTAATCAAGTCATCCTAAAGGCGAGTTAAGATATTGTAGGAGTAAGGATGCAAAAATATTTATATACTTTTTATAATACTACGAGGTCAGTTTTTTTCCTGATTCCTTCCTTGCAACAAAATCTCCCAAACACCTGCATATTTCACCTCAACGGAAAACTTGGCTCCGTGGACTTTATGATTGAGAAGCACACTTCAGTTCACAGCTCAGGTACATCAGGAACAATCAAAAATAGTAGTATTATTGCACAAAACAGTTTAAAAGATTTTTTTCCAAAACTGACTCACTTTGTTTTTTAAAAAAATATTTAGATTACATGATTTTTATCCCGTTGGGCTGTCATAGGCATAAATAGACACTTAGACGTATGCTTTGAATAAACCAGATACTAACAGTAAACGGCTGCATGAAAAAAAATTGCACAAGATTTTGTCTTTGCATTCCATGGTATTTACATACATTCGTCATTTAGGATTAATCAGTGTGCACTTTGAATGCTAAAAAAATGAGAATGTAGACAGACAGTTTTTATAAACGCCTTTTCTAACTATATTTATACATGTTGTTACTTGAAATATCATTTTCTTGGCACATTTTCATGTTTGTATGGTTTTTAATTTAATTCCATCAAGACAGTTTGCATCACTCATTATTGCTACTTACATAAATGAATCAAGTCACACACACTGCCACTGTTCACAGGAATATCAAATCATGACTTGGTATGTTGGTTGTTACTGATTGATAAGTTTATTATTAGGACTAGGACTTGACACGGTAGTTGAGCACAGGACACGAACAAGTCAGTCAGAGAATTTAGTCAAGAATGTAAAGAAATAAAAAGCGAAATGCACATCACACTCATTCTTGCACTGTGTCGATAATTGTCAATGCACACGTGCATTATAGTAATTGCTTATATTTTTTAAGTACATGCATCTACGTATGTAGTATGTATGTATTTTTGCTCACAGACTCACAACCAGCAAATCTTTGCGATGGGTGTACTAAACAATAACAACTCATGATGAAGGATAAAATGGACTGTTCCCTTTTTCTCAAGTCCGAAAAGAGACCTTAATCTTCATCAACAGTGAACTCGACAAAGACTATCGTTTTTGGTATACATTTATGTAAGGCATAGTTTGCAACTTACCACCACCACAAGTACTTTAGCACTTGGACTGTGGATTGTTGCAGCATGGAATTTGGTTCATTGTCCCATGTGTATGGATGAATGTAGTTTTTGTTGAGCATGTACACACTTCACACACAACAGTTTAGCAAAGACACACAAATCTCAATAATAAAAACCTGAAGATAATTTGAGCAAAGTGCTCGTCTAGGTGTTTTATTCGATCACTTTAACATTTTCTTTCTTCATTCATTCGATACGTTAAATTATATCCTCAAGTTTATGTATTCGCATAAGTACTACAAAATGCATACACATATCCATTCAGGTTGGATCTTTGAGGTGCACTATCAAATTGTTTGAGGTGACTTGCGATGATTATGATAATATGATAGCTCTTTATGCGACAGCTTTATACATGGAATCAATGGAGTGCATATACCTGCACAGCTTTAGCTTTTTATTTCAATAATCAATCATGCTGCCTGATGTTACTCTTACGTGGTCTATGTTGTTTCATTTTTGGAAGCATATTGGAAAAATAATATAACACGTTTATAATTTAAATTTTCGTTTAGGAACATGTCTTTTACGAAAGTTAGAGTTTCAAAAATAAATTTTTATGAAAATTAAGTTGACAGTATTTGCCAACTGCCGCCATAATTCGAGCCGTATGATGTGGCACCTGCAACTAACAATGTACCCCATACTAAATAAACTGGCATGGCATACAACAGGTTCTGAAACTAATTTATTTACAAAAAGAAAGTCCATGTCGTAACTTACACTGAACATTTACAATATATCCGTATTTAACAAAAAAATGTGAATCATGTAGTTAGTTTCAGTTTAGTTAGTGTTTATTGCTGGTAATCATAACATGTTCAATGCACAGAAAAAAACTAACTCGGCACACAGAAAAAATGTACAATAAATTTTGCGTTACATTTCACAACTCTTCTGAGAACTGTCAGTTCCCGAACAACGGGCAAATGATATGGGTACCTAATAATGCAAGATGGCACGTGTAAAATATAGACAACACAGCATGTAGACAATTATTTGAAAGAAAACAGTTTGTACAGAAGTATCATATTCATAGCAATTAAATCCTTACACGATTTGCAGTTACCTAAATCCGTCATGTCAATTTTATGAGCCTTGCAGCAAAAGGATCAGAGTTTTAAATGCTCTTAGTCAAATGTTTATTTCAAGGACTTACAAATAGTTTGTTTAAATAAAGATTTGTATGAAATTTAGTGTAGTGAATATTCTGGTGTTACTTGAAGAGATATGCTAGTGAGGCAAGTAAAATCGTACAAATGTGAACCGTACTGACAATAGCTCCAGATCCAGCCTCTTTCTCATTAACCCAACAGAGTAATCCCCATATTTTAAATTTCTTGACCTTGACTGCAGACGTTGGCTCAGCAGCACCCAAATTTTTTATATACAACTTGTCCAAGTACTGGGATGGGTAATGTAGTGCTGTCATTGTTGTCACTCCTCCATCTGCAAAAACTTCAATGGAGGAAACATCCAGAAACATTCTAATGGAAACATCTCTGCTGGTGAACTCTCTAGGCGCTGTTGTAGCATGAAGAGTTGCAGCATACTCGGTGTTGAAGTTGACATTGCCTGATTTTGATCTGTCCAAGTACCATTTTGTTTTACTGAGTCCGAAACATACCTCTTCTTTAAGAGAGTTTGTTACACAAATTGCAAATTCTGAACTATTGTCAATTTCCAACTCAATCTCAACTTCCATCAGCGGATTGGTAAAATCGGCTGTATCTGTAAGATTGACTGAAGATCCAGGTTTCAGATCAATTTCTTGATTATGTTCCAAGTATTGCAGGTTGTTGCGAAGATTCTCAAGTTCTTTTACAGGACTGGAAACGAGTCGATACTGTTTCTCATTGTGGTTTAACAAGCGTAAGCTCAATTCTCGAGGAATGGTCATTTGTCCACGCCATGATGATGTTGGAGTGGAGTTGGCGTAAAGCCAGTTACTCATCCATGCAATGTAAATGAATCTTCCATTTGGCTGGTTGGCAAACGTGACACCGGCATAGTTGTCTGGGCCTACAAAAATAGATAGTTATATTTGGGGTAATTATTGTTGCAAAGATAATCTCTGTTGTTAGTGAACTTACCCCAATCTAACCACTGCGAGTCTTTCCATGGATTGGTATGAAATGTTAGACGCTTGGGATCGGAATTGCTCTTAGTGAAATCTCCGACAAAGTATTGTGTTGCGGATCCTCTATTAGGTCCCTGAAAATAATATACATCAAATTCACCATATACAATGAACATTATGTATAATTTTATTTGTAAATTAACGATACGATTATACAATGATTTACCCCAGGGTTAATGCTGACAAGAAGGACCCATTGCTCAATCGAAAGCTTGTCATTTATGTCAATATTCATAGGTAGCAAATCTGGACATTCCCACACACCGTCATGCACTCCTTCTTTGGGATTAGCACCAAATTCACTTTCTTTCTCCCACGTTTTGAGATTTGATGATGAATAGAATTCAATCTTGTTCCCAACAGCTAGTGACATAATCCATCGGCCATCGTGAAAAATGACTTTTGGATCGCGGAAATCTTTATCTGCCGATTCTAGAACAGGATTATGTTCGTACTTTTGGAACGTCATTCCCTTATCTAGACTATACGCCAAGCTTTGCCTCTGTATTTCATGTCTTTTCCCAGCAGCATTGGTGTATATTGCGACAATGGGGTCACTGTCACTATCTTTAGTCTTAAATCCGGTCGTATTTGTAGTATCAACCACAGAACTGCCACTGTAAAGGAAGTGAAACACTGATGTAAAGTGATAGAAAGTTCCAGCATTGAGCAAATCAGTGATATAGTTCAGTTCATATGCATGTTACCTGAAAATGTTCCCAAGCATGTCTGGTTTTAAAGCTATGTCCAGTTCCTTCCAGCTAACCAAGTTCTTGGAGACAGCGTGTCCCCCTTTAACGGTCAAAATATTTACATTTATTATCATTCAACAAAGTAAATATGTATGCATATCGATGCGTGGTAGTAGTAGTTAATAGTAAAAAATACACTATCATTTATACTTACAGTGCATTGGGCCCCATACCTATTAAAAATGTCAAATTCATACCAATTAGTTCTGAAGCACATTCAATAAAATTACCACGTCAGTGTCAAAGCTCAATGTTATATACGTATAAATTTTACCATTGATTCTGGATGATACTGGTAAAACAAGTGGTATACACCATCATAATAAACCATTCCATTTGGATCGTTAATCCAATTTGCCGCAGGACTAAAATGAAACCTAGGTCGGTATTTGTCTCTACTGCATTGCTCATTTTTCTCCGAGAACGATAGATTTTCTGAATTTAAATCACCAAACGTAGTTCCAAGTAGCAATGCTGCTACTAATATTTTGCCGGACAAGGTCATCTCTGTATTGTGTTTCTTGAACAGAAAAAAACCTACCTAAATAATGTCCTTCAAATTTTAGAATTTGAGATGCTGATGCGCAGCAAGAGACCAATGGAAAACAGGTTCTTTCAATCTCGAGGTAGAAAAGTAAACTAATGAGCAAAGTCACGTTTCGGGCTTTATTACTATTAAAGTGTATATATATGTTTTTAATGCATACGTCATGTTGCGATTCTTTGCAAATTTTTTCAACTCATCAGTTCATGATAATGTGTATGACATATGGCTACTTCAGTCAGTACACATAATTTGAATGAATCACGATACTGTGCAATTATACACAGATTATTTCATCGTCCTTTGTTTTCAAACACCGAGCATCATGTCATTGACAGCCGTTGCATGCTGTATGATCGTATTTGTTAAAGGCATTAGCCTTCTTCTCCAGTAATCTATCAATACAATAAATCTGTCGTGGTTTGAAAGTCTTAAAACTGTTTGATTTTACTGAAATTCATAATTGCACTTGCATTCATTTTCTAAATTATGGGATAACAAACGTCGGTTTATTATAATTTGCGTTGAAATAATTGACTTTGTTACATTTTAAGTGACCTTGAAGCTCTTAACTATCAGAGCCAGTACATAATTTCTAAAACGTTGCAAATAATACCAAGAACTCCAAAGCCACAAGTTGTGCTGGATTTGGTTGGAAGGAGATCCACAAAGAGAATGATAGTGGTAGATAGCAAATATACGCTCATACAAGCGTACTAATGCAAAGCAACATGTTATGTTTAATGTGAGTGAACTACAGCCTACAACGTAAAAAAAATGGTACAATGGATCGTGCGGAAAAGTACATCCATCCATTGTACGAAATTATATCAAATGACTGTTATCTGTGTAAATATTCAAATAACAATTGAGTGGTCGGTCAACGTCATATGAACATCCAGTTCATGCACTTTCGTTACATAATTGCATAATTTGTGGTCGTCAATTAATTTGCAATTTGATTCGTCATTTCCATTTTGGGCAAAATGTTTTTCATAACAGAGTGCGCATTAAAACATGTTTTTTCTGTGAACTGTTTGCGCGTTGATGTCAAGGATGAGCTTTAAATAACCAACGCTAATGAACTAGTCAAATGTAACAGCAAAAAGCTCATCTAAACTAAAGTTAGTGGAACTAAACTAAAAATCCGAATGCTTATGTTGTTGATATGTATCTAGTTAAATCCAAGAGGGAGAAATCCGAAATGAACAATGGTTTTCTCTTTGCTGTTTTCCTGTTCTATGGAAACTTTCATTCAAAGCAAATTGAAAGCTGTGTTCTTCCTATGAATATATTTTCGAGGATGCCATGTTTTTAATAATACATAGACAGCAAACGAGAATCGATGGGATCATGATCGGATGCACTCTTATTGGTGTCGATATTTTTGCCGATTAAAATTAGGTATAAAATGGCTGACAAAAAAGGAGACAAGTCTAATAACCCAGATTCAGAAAAATCCCCGAAAGAACGTCCTTCCGTTAAAGGACCCACATCCACATATTCCCCGGTAAAAAAGCAACCCTCTGTTGCTGGTGTTGGTCTAAAAAAGCCTTACAACAAGGTAGGACCTGCACCGGAAGTTAGACCAACTGCACCAACACCGGAAGCAGCTAAACAGAGAACCTCAAAGTCGCCTGGAGCACCTTTTACCGTTTCACCGTCTAAAGCAGCATTTGAAGGAGGATCGGCAGTAACAAAAAAGGAACCCACTACATCAGCGGTCAAAACTGCTGTACAGTCAGATGAGCAAGATGGCATTGTGGCAGCTGCATCTCACTATAAAGTAGAGAAGAAATATGAAGTTAAAATGCCCAAACCACGTCGCTTTTCAGAACAACGACTTCATGCAGTTGGTCGTGTTGGAGGTTTTAATAGGGAGCTAGCACAGAAAAAAGGACAATTCTCCGGCTCCAAAGTGCAAATCAACCCACGAACATTAGGCTCTTTGGTGGACACCCTGAAAGAAATTTATGGCACCCAATTTCAAACAACAAAGAAAACCAAGAAGAAGAAAACGAAAACGAATCAAGGAGACTCGGATTCTTCTGACGAGCTGAGAAGACGAAAACCCGAATTAACGGAAACTACGGCTGAATTACTTTCTACGAAGTTATACGGAGATCAGGCCGATGTAATCGCAGCATTTCTTGAGGAGCGGAGAAATTGTGAATATGAATTAACTTTTAAAGAAGCGACTATTGCCAAGTGGGTACGAATATTCTGGACCTTTCATTATGCTTATGAATTTACGTAAGTAAAAAATGACAATTCACGGTTCCAGCAAATGCTAGCTAAAACTCATTCATGAAGATTCCCATTTTGACATTGTCCATCATATTTATCGTGTACATGGTATACATTTCTCCGTTGAATATTATATTTAATCTTTGGCAGTACCAGCTTTTTTCTACTCGTCAGTGTATTTTTTGGGATGTACGTTGCCATTTTTCGAAATCATAGCGAAGATGTACAATTACTTGGGTGGATTGGCTATTTTATTGAAATTGATATCATAATAAGATTATCCGTGGAGATTTGGAGAAGCTGGACAAAGTGTCAATATGAAGTGTTTTCTGTCAATTACACCTTTTTCCTCGCTCTGGCCGACCTTGTTGCTGCTATGCCCTTCCCAAATTTTTACATGGCTGCAATTGACGGGAGAGAAGTTACTTTGGACGATATAAAAATAATTTCTTGGTTCTCTGTGGTTAAAATTTTTCATACCTTTCGGATGACAAAAATTTTTGGTTAGCTAATATAAGGGGAAATGAAAGTAAGAAATTGCAACCTAACCGAATGTAAAAATTATGTCAACAACCAACATTTGTGCTTTACTCCAACAGTCAAGCTGGAAAATGACATGAATGTTAGGGGCCATTTTAAATTTGCAATATCTTTAATTCGATATGTGATTCGATACCTGCTAATAGTACATGTTTTTTCATGTTTGATCTTTTGGGTTGGTGGTAAGGTGAGGTTTTAAATGTGCTGAAAAAAATTGATGTCAATCAACAAGAATACCTAGTATGACTTCATGGAATATGAGATTCCCAATAATAATGCACGGTATTTTGTATCCAACCTCATGTTCATTTAGTCGTACTTGGATTGGCTTCTGAATCAAGATCCTGAATCTGCATCAGAAAAGCGATATACCACTTTCCTGTCCATCAGATCTCATCTAGCAGAGCCACCAGCAGCGTTTCACTTGGTTTATCCAGATTCGAGAGGCTTGTACATGCTTTCCGCCCATCTAGTAGTGGCAACGATAAGCACTGTCGGGTATGTCTATGCAAGCTTGCAGTAATTGCGTACCAAGTACGCACGTAAATTTTGTCGGTCCAATGTTTTCAACGGAATGATATTGATTTATTTATCCAACACAGATTTGGTGATTTTTTCCCTGTTAACACACCAGGTAAGCGGGGGTATTATTGAAAAAATATTGTTCATATTTGTTTTTCTACAGTAAACGGGAAATTTTAATCAGATAATTTTTACCGTTGACGCACGTTTTTAGAGAGGATACTCATCATTATCATGATGCTAATTGGATCTATTTGGATTAGTGGAGAGTTGGCTTATAATTTAGGAACATTTTTTACTGATTTGGACGCGAAAAGATACATGATGTTTTTTCGTGTGAACTGCATTAAAATTCATCTGGTAAGTGGTTAGTCATCAGTTCAAAGAAAACCTGCGTGACGATGAGTCGACAAATACATAACGTTTTTTCTCACGTTACAGCAAAACTATCAGGTTTCAAACTTTATATGCAAGAGAGCTGAGGACTATTACCGACACCTTTGGCGTTATCGGAAAGGTGGATGACGATGAAATACATAATATTATACTACTTGTTTAAATATTTGATTGCTTTAAGTGACAAATTATTCAAATTTTTCCATGTAACTACGTAGGCGTACATCAAATAGATCTAACTTATCTTCCGCATTGCGTAGAAGAGGAACTCAAATTTGACATTTGCGAGGAAATGTTTTACAAATCCCCGATGTTTCGAGGCCTTGACGAAACTTTCCTAATGGTTCTCGCTAAAACAGCCAAAGTACGTTTACTGAGCTGCGTAATTGGCAACCAATCAACTTTTCATGATAAAAATCATAGTCTAAACTCTTGTTCAGTTTTTACAAAATCATAACTCGGTAAGTATATACATATTATGTTCACTTTAGGTTTCTCTATACTCTCCTGGCATGATCCTTTTCGAACGGGATAGCATTACAAAACAAATGTGCTTTATACTCCAAGGTGAGGTTGCAGTTGCAGCTGGGCTTAATGAAGATCACATTTCCGCTATTCACAGAGCAGGTATTTCATGAAGACGTTTCGTTGTATACACCAAGGAAAATAAGAATGATATGAGTCGATTTCGACACGCGTGCATGAAAAAAAAACACATTCGATTTTACTTTAAATTTGCTTGTGTTCAATGCATACTTAGGCTGCCTAATTGGAGAAATAAATTTATTCATGTCTCTACCGTATGAGCAAACTATTTACACAAGGACAGTTTGTACAATAATGACAATTACGAAAAAAGACTTGATGCTTAGCTTGCAAGACTATCCTCATGTATTTGCACTCATGCGAGAAAGAATGAAGGTATAGATCAGCCAATCAATGATGCTTTTAAAACAACCGTATACCGTACACACAATAGAGCTCTATTGTACACACATTAAATAGTATTTACCTTCACAAACAGTCTAGATGTCTGATTCAAAAAATGTTTTTGATTATTCAAACAGCAACGAAGGGACCGTTACAGAAACGCATTTAATCTTGTTCAAGTCCATCCATACATACAGTGGATGTATCCAAAGAGCTTAGATGTGCTGAAAAGTGATCCAGAGTTCCCAGTGGTAGTAAACAAGTGGGCAAAAAAATTCATTTCCCCAAGATTATTTTTTTTGCATGTAACGGTAAATGAATATTGTCAAGTTATTTTTGAACGCTACAAAACAGAATGAAAGGTTGGAAAAATGCCCCAGTGACAGGTTTCCCCATGGAAGATGAAGATGAGCAAGTAATCATTGAAATGCCATGCCCAAGGGATGACTTGCGACGAGTACTTGATAAAAGCATTATTTCAATTTTACTAATCAGTAAAGAAGAACAAATAGTGTTTTTGTATTAAATTGCATAGAGGACATCTCATTTAATAGGTTGAGGCTCTAGCTTACAGTCTTGTATCAGTTCCGGAAATATACTATGATCCTGGGGTTTTTTTGATAGTAGTAAACGCTGCGTTCATGGCTCTTTGGATATATCTTTTACTGGCTGTACCCGCTTGCCTCACATTTGATGACTTTGATGACAGCACACTTTCCGGTTGCGACGTAATCTCTGGATATTGGCTTTTGATTATCCTTCTTTGCATGATAGATTTTGTTTTTGAGCTATTCTTGGCCACCCCATCTACAGGTTATTTAGGAATATTGTAACGTAAATTATGTATACTTATTTATTTCCTTCCCTTTCTCACCATTGATTACATTGTGACTCATTCTAGGAGTATATTATAAACTAAGAGACGGTCTGGCAGTAAAACTACGTACCATTGGATTTTGGTGTGACCTTCTAAGTTTATTTCCTTTTGAATTGGTGTATAATGATTGGGAATCACCTTTGCTTCGAATATTGTTTAAATTTTGGAAGGTACGAATAGGATTTTCATAAACAGATCGATATGATACAAATATTATGTTTCATGTCTTCAAATCGGTTTGTGAATCTGGCCTGGTTCTCATCTCTGACCAGATTGCTCGATTCTGGGATTTTTTGGATGAACGATATGCGATAAAGCTGTTTTATATAAGAATTTTGAAGATGACATTGTATCTACTATATTTAACCTATGCCATTGCGCTTTTTCTGATTACTCTTGCTTGTGAACGTGGAAGAGCAAAAGCGTGCAATGACTTGTCATTTTTCAATCCTACGTACCCTGAAACCAGATGGGAAAGAGTTAAGCAAGGATTGAATTTCGAGCAATATATACTGACCACACCGGTATTTGAGCTACTTTTTATAACGACTTGATAATTTCAATAAAAGCATACGGTCGGTGGGAATATTGATTGATCGATGGGAATATGCAATAATTTTATTTGCTGGCTTCGTTAGATTGTCTATGCTGCAAGTATCATAACGTATGTCATTTTCAAATTGTGTTCAAATGTAATGATTTTAAAACTTTCTGAGAATTTCTGAGAACCAAAATATTAATTTTGTGTTATAAAAGGTCCGTTGGCTTTGGAAATGTCTTTCCGCAAACATCAAAAGAAATCTTTTACACAATAGTCATTATGATCATTGGACATTTCTTTGTATCATACATTTTGGCTCAACTTACTTCGGCATTATCGGCTAGACTTACCCCACAGTAATACGCAAAAAAACACTACAATGGTTTTTATCGCACGATATTAACTAATTAATACTTTTCAATAGACTGCTGTTTCACCAGAAGCTACTTGTTGTGGAAACATTTATTCGTCATAATGGACTGTCTACAAAGCTGTTGAAAAAACTTGTACATGCTGAATATGACAATGATAGAGCGGATATCATTTTAAAATACTTATTAGCTCACCAATTTGTAATCAATAATTTTATAACCTTCTTTCTTCTGAAATAGACCGAGTATTATGACCTTCAACACCAATACGTGTCTGGTTGTAGTTTACCAGAAGGTACCCATATCATGTATGATGCTGGAAAGACGTTGCTGGAGGACGTTTTCTTAGTAGAAGGCGAGATATTTTTTGAGGGAGTTCCAGCATTTTCTGTAAGATAGAGGTTTGACAACAAATATCCATTGTGATTCAACTCTGGTAGACTTATTACTCCATTTGGCATTTTAGAAAATCCCTTCTCAAGCCATTATTGACATCTCAAGATTAATGCGCAGGTATTTACAACAACGTTGTACATATAATATATATGAAGTCTTCATTACTTTTCTTTTCCACCAATTCGTGCATATTCGTTTACACATAAATGTTGAAGATTTGTGGTTCCACCGGATATCGTGTTTGTGCAACGGGGAGAAATTCGCAGAATTCTTTACGTTATTGTAAACGGTTCTGTGGCCTTTTACGAACCCGGTGAAAAAACAGCAAGTTCCATCCTGACTTCCACTGGACATTTTGGTCTCAGAGATTTACTTTTTGGTGAACCGTACCCGTACAAAGTTAAAACGCTGAGTTATGTGGTTCTTTACGCGGTAGATTACTCTACTTTTCACGAAGTTTTGGGTGACGACGAGGGTCTGATGGAGTATATAAATGATGAAATGGTGTGCTGTTGCTATTAGGTGTAAAAAGTCAAAAAACTAATATGTAGCAATTTGTATTGAAATGAGTACTAATTGACAGGTACGAAGAGCAGAAGAAATTGGAACGTATATACATGTTAGAATAAAGCATGATGAAGATGAATTATCCCAACGAGAAGCCGTTGCGCCATCATGGATCTATTTCCCTAATAATCCTGGTCAAACGATTGTCGGAAGTGACCTGACATTTGATCATTTTGAAAGGCCCTTTCTGTACTACATTGGATCAAGTTTTATTAGGTGTGGGAATACGTTTCGAGTAAAATAATAAAAAAAACGTCTTATTAGATTGGTTATTATTCTTATTTTTAAATAAACAATAAACGCAGAGAGAACACAATGCCTACCATTTTGCATCCAGCTGGTTTGTTTGGCATGCAATGGCAGGCACTAATGGGGCTTGCTGCGGTTGCCAATTTTATGACCCTTATCTTTGAAATGCTTATGGGGTATAAAGGACCTAATTTGAGATATTTCGAATTCTTTCTGGATCTCTTATTCTGTGCAGACATGTACGTAGATCAAGCATATCAAAATAATGTAATGTAAAGTTTATGTCAGATCAGTTTTTCGCAGTTACTGTTTAATTACTGCAGATACATGAAGTGTCATTGGGCTTTCTATCAAGGTGGTGAGCTGCGATATCATCCAGTAAGTATGCTCATCACTAATTATTTGCATTGTCTGACATGATCATCTTTCCTTGCTAAAGTTGATAGTTAAAAATTACACTGTACGTAAAACACAGGTGAAAACTTGGATCCGATATATTTTTCATGGACCATTTTTCATTGAGGTAGCAACGATGATACCGTTAGAATTTGTGATGGTACTTGCAGGCTCCACGGATGTATTTGGATATGGACGGGGTACACGAGATTTTAACTACTATATGTTCCAATGAAACCGTATTATTCAGATAATTGTAATAAATATGTATAATAAACAGGACATTCTTGGTATATGAAACTGCGATGGATTCGTTTCCTCAGATGTTACAAGTTCATTGAGCTATATGTAATTGTACATCGTATTTTTGAAAACAGGACAACAGTCATGTGAGTGCATCAAGTTTATTTTCTAAATACATCGAATTTCCGAAAGTTATACACGTTTCCAAGCTTGTTTTTCATTCACAGGTTTTTATTTTACCTGTCCATCACCATTTTATTGTCCTTCATACTATCAGCACTGGCATTTTTCTCTGCTTGTCCAACGTTTGGCTACTCATGGTCACCGGGAGATGAACATAAAATGCCAGTCTGTTTTACAGGAAGTTGGGTAGATTACAAAGCAGAGGGTTTGTGAATTTTGAATGAACTTTGACACTTTTTACTTGTACATCAATAAAAAAAAGCCAATTAGAGTAAAAAAAATATGACGACATTGTTTTTGATGCGCGTGCTTAAAATTCAGGACAAAAGGGACTGATTAATAGGTACACGCCCCCTAATCCCGGTAACCCTTTCTCAGTAGATGATATCTTTTACGCTCGCACTTTCTTGGAACGCTGTATCCTCGGTTTGTATTATGTCGGCCAAGTGCTAATGGTGATTGGTTTTGGAGATTTAGCGACCTTTGAGAGCCACGAATTAAACTTTCTGACTATTGTGGCACTCTTTGGTATAAACATGAACATACCTGTCCAGTAATAATAATATAATACAAATACAAAGATTATGAAATGTAGCGTAAGTATCTTGTAAATTCCATTGTTATATGCTTTCAGGTTTCATTGTTTGTCAAGCTATCGTTTCTGACATTACGTCTGCTCAAATCGACACTGATGAAATACGAGCTATAAATCGAGAGAAACTGGAACGACTAGGGATAGCCTTGTCTCGAGAAGCAGCGGGGAAATATTTCACCATGTAATTTTAATGAGTTTCATATATGCACTTATAAAGTCTAGAAGTAAAGTATAATATGCTCACTAACGAGCTAACGCATGCTTAATTTAGGTGTGTGAGGAAAGCTTTTCGACTTTCATGGTCCTACACCAAAGGCCTTCAACCAAACGATGTAAAGTTTGCATTGTAAACTATATAATACATATATTACATGTTTAAAGAAAATATTTCAACCGCGGTAAAATTTTTTATCCATAAACATTATTCAATATTTATAGTTGTTTAGTGATCTCCACCCTGTTCTGCACCGAGAACTGCTGTCAGAGTATATTGGTGACGTTCTTGACAAAGTATTATTTTGGCCGAATCAATTAGTCGATCATAAGTACGGTTTCTTTCATACGTTTCCTACTTATGATGATGAAACTGTTTTGCAGGTTCCCATATTTGTTGGCTTTACCGATGCTTTTGTGAACGAGCTTAAAGTAAAACTGAAAATAGAATTTTATCCAAAGGGAAGCCTTGTCACCACAGCTGGAGATTTAGAATATAGGATGTACATTGTCGTAAAAGGAGACCTTTGGGTTTGTGATAGAGATAATAGGTGGTTATGCACAATGTCGCCTGGAGAGTACGCAGTAACAAGCATACAGAATGCACTGTTTTTCAAATATATAACTGTGATTCATTAAAGATGAAATTTTTACAATGAAAGTTTCTGTAAATGTCAGGTCGATTGGTGAAATGAGTTTAGTTTACGCAGCCAAGAGACGATTTTCTGCGTACGCCGCAACCAATCTCCAGCTTCTTATCCTCGACGCTATTGACTTTGCTCTTCTTCTAGAAATGTTTCCCTTAACTCGAAAGACTATACTGAAAGGCCTTCTCCAATATAAAAGGGAAACATATCTCGTTAAAGCTTGGAAATGGAACGCTGCAAATGCGTCAGAATATAATAAGGAACAGGAAAAGAACACACGGCTTGTAAAAGAAATATTTGTTAAAAAATCCTCACGCATTGAGGTGAGAGGTAATGTGCTAAACTCGGAAAATCTACAGTACATTAAGGAGTTAAAGTGGTACCAAAAGTTCGTTGGCTACGGATGTGACGAAATTATCCAGCATTATATATACTTTGCAAACGAGTGTGTTACAATGTTTTATCACTTTTTCATACTCTACTTTTTTGAGTTTGAGTCACAAAAATGAATTAATGCCTTTTATGTTTCTAGAACACACAATTTCAATTTCGTTATTCATCCGGATTGCAAGTTCATTGTACATTTTAAAGTACTCGTTCAAGTTGTTCGTTTCTTTTCACCAATTATTTCGCTATTCCATATCTTCTTTTACTTTGGTGATGCACTTGACACCAAGGTTCTTGGCTGGACAACATTTTTTGCACGATTTTTTGATATCATTCTCTGGCTGAACATTATACTAAATTTCTTCACCGCGATAGAAGTGGGAGAAAGACAAACTTACTGCAAAAGCTTGAAAAAGATTGTGTCAAAGTAATTATGAGAATTTCTATATATTCACATTCAGTATGAACTAGACCAATATAAATTGTGAATATTTATCTCTTCCAGCTACTTTTTTCAGCCGTCAAAATTTGCATATGACCTGTTTATTGCATTTCCTTACGATCTTGTAACAGGAGATAAATCAACGTATCTTTTGCTCACACGATGCTTACTTTCTGTTCGTTAAAAAAATATAATGCATCTTTATGAGACCAACAATCATAACATTCATAACATATTTGAACCCTTATGAATCACCAAAGTATATTTTCTCTCCTGCAGACAAAGTTCTTTGCTGAACTTTTTAAACGAAAGGATGACATTGAAGTATCGACACTTTTATTCAAGCTCGTTACTTCAGTAACTTTCCTTTTATACTTGGCTCACATTATGGCCTGTATATTCTTTTGGTTAGCCTGGTATGATAACGTAAAGCTGTTAAGATAATATAATATACATACGTTACTTGATATGGCAAGCCATATTTTGCAAGTATTGTACTTTGTACTACTAACTTTGTTTTTAAAGTCATGATGTGCGCAACACAAACCAAGTGATTCGTGCTGACTGGGCTAATAAATGCATGAAAAATAGCTGGGTGTATAAATTTAGATTAGATTTTGGTATCACTACACAACAATCAAGCACATCTCCTATAACAGCCTTGTATGACGATCCAAGACCGAGTCATTGGTAATAGTAGTATTTACAATTTACATTTCATACGGTTTAGAGTAGGTTCATTATTTAATGAATTTCTTTTGTCTTTGAAAAATTCAATCACAGGTACGTCATATCATTGTATTGGGTGTTAGCAGTCCTTACAACGGTAACAATGTATACAAATAAAGGGAAAGCATTACTAACCAATTAAGTCGGCATTATTTTAAAAAATATTAATGAATAAATTTTTGCAGTGTGGATTTGGAGAAATTACGCCAGCAAACTTTGAAGAAATTTGCTTAACAGTGTTTTGCATTTTCTTCGGTTCCCTTTTCTTATCCATTTTGCTGGGTAATATTACCACGGGTTTGAGTTCAGGAAACAAGGCCAAACGTGAATACTTGGGCAGAGTTGAAAAACTGTTGGAATATTTGGAAGTGATAGGACTTTCCAGTGTGGGTCATCAAACTTTAAGTGCATACTGCAATATGACATGGAACAACTGGTAGGTAGAAGAATGCAGAATAATTCAATGCCATGATCAATGACTTTTTTTTCAAAAAGTTACTCTATTCACATTTTTTTATGCATCCATAATATTATTATGAAAATTGCAGTCGAGGTGTCAACTACAACGATATAGCAGATATTCTTCCGTTGTATGTTCAGCAAGACGTATATCTGGCTTTATACCATAAATACGTCACCAATTGTCTGTTTTTTGGAAAAGACTATGACTTATCCTTTGTTCGCGCCATTTGCTCTCGCCTTCGCCATTACATGTTTTTGCCCGGAATGCGAATAGCAAATGAGCTGGAACCAGGAACTGGTATATTCATCGTCATGAGGGGAGCTGTCACATCGTTTCAGCAAAACCCAGAAACTGGAAATTACGAATTTATTAAACGGTACGAAGAACGTCAGGTATTTGGACGGGTTCCCGCTCTGTATCCGGGAGCCCTGTACAACAAATCATACAGAACAGAAGAGAAAACGGAAGTATTGCTAATGTACCATGCAGACATGAGGCAACTGATCATGAAATATCCACGGTGGCGAATATTTTTGCAAAAAGTCATTGCAAAAGAGTATCCACAATTTTCAAGGAGGACAACCCTCAAAAATATAACGGAACAACGTTTGGAAATGGATGCGAAGCTGACTAAAGAACTTACGCTGACGCAGTTCAGGCAGGCTGCTGGTTTATTTGCAGCACCAGCTCCGGACAGATCAGCTCCAAGAGAGGCCGGCGCCATGAGACTCTGCAGTAAAATGAAAGCGGCTGGTGAAATTGCTAGGCGTAAGGCGCAAACTCCCACAGGGAGGAAATATAGCACAATAGGAGATGACTTGTTAGAAGGTAGAGGTAGTAGTAGCACACGTAATAGCAGTGTCAGCTCTCTCAGAAGTCTCATTGGAGGAGGTACTAGTATAGATAGTTGGTTTGGAAAATCAAGTTTCATTGAAGGTGAGGAGGAAAAAAATCGTAAAAGGAACTGATTGACTACTTTTATGAATAAGTGATGATTAATATGTAATATGATAAAAGTTTTTGCACTAAATATGAGTTTGGTGTCGTAGGTAAGATTGTTTTATATTATTCTTCGTCAATGTGTCATGTATAATAATGTAATTTACACTAGCAAGTGCTAATAATAAAACCAACACAAGTTATATTTATAGATAAGGTTACAAACAATGGAATATATTCTTTAGTTTCAAACTTTCCCAATAGACTTTTTACTTTGCTTTAACTTGTTAGACTTACTTTTACTAAAAACTTTTTGTTGAGTATTTTTATTACTACCATTGCCAGTTGCACCTGAAGTAGAATTTTTGCAGTCACACCAGGGTGAGATCGTCGTGTCACATTGCAGTCTTACATTTAAAAGAAGCAGAGGAGCCCCATCAATTGTCATTTGAGAGGTAGAAAGTAGTGTATAGTTGAAATTATTAAGGCCAGTGACTCGATCTCGCCTTTTGGTTTTATTAAACTGATCGTAACACTTGGTCGTATCACGAGGTCTGACTCGTGCACTGTGAGCATGTCGGAAGGTATTTGTAGAATCAGTTGTGACATCCAGCGGCCGCTTAATCTAAATAGAATCAGAAAGAGGGACAGATGAAGGTGTGAATTGATATAATATCGTTCTGGTATCAATTACCATAAACCGTTTGCACCAATTCTCACCTGAACGCTACCGTGTTTGAGACGAACATAAAACTCGTCATCTTCCATTCCCCAACCCCAGTACACGTTGCTCATCCCATTCACTTTCAAAAAGTCAGACACACATACTAATAGTATTCCACCGATAAACGTTGGATAGTTGTATTTAGGATGAAGTCCGGGGGCTGCTACATGCATGGCGCTGCCATCACCAGGATATTCATATGGAAGTTTGGGATTTAAAGGGAGGAGATCCACATCGTGCATGGCAATATAATCACAAGGCTTTCCATCCTTCCTTTCATTCGAGCTAGCATAGAGAAATCCCGCATTTATTAGGCTTGCTCTGTTGAAACGATATCCATCGACCTTAAATGAGAGTGAAATCAAATAATATGTATGTCGTTAAAAGAACCGCTATGTAAACAGCTTCAGTAAAAATTGAAACAGTAAACAAATGCAAATCATTACGTAGACAAGGAGCACGAGCTGTTTCTATTAATCAATCAATGTTCTACCAATAGTCCATTGAATAGGACACCCTTTTCGAAAAATTAATACCAAGTAGAATTTAAAAACTACAAAAATTGTAAATCTTTTTGCTGTGCCAATAATGGAAATTAAAATATGTAGTGGACTAGCTTTGAACTTATATTTTGTATTTATGGTGTTCGCATTCACTTCAATTACTGCTATTTCTTCGCCAGTGGCAAATCATGAAGAAAAAAGTAAAACTATTGAAGACATGGCACTCCCTCCAGCAAAATTACCAGTGCTACCCACGTTCAAAGACATCATGGAGGATATTCCTCTGCTCAAAAAAATCGGAGACGGTTTTGACAAGTTGAACAAGTGGATGAAAGTTTATAACATTAAACTTCCGTCTCCGTTTTTTGATACAGTTTCAATACCTCTTTTCGATTTTGAAGGATCTTCAAGTGACGTTATGAAAAGACATGTTGAAAGGCTTTTGTGGATTTCGCCCGTAATAATTTATGCCTCTTTTTTATTTGGTCCTGCTCCTTTCATTTTACTCTTTTACATTTTACGATTCCTTATTGGCCTTGGATCAAATTTATTTGTCTTGTGAATTGGCGAACCACTTATTTACGTGTATAAGAGGGATCAGTAAAATTCAATTACCTGATTGACAACAATCACTTCATGAGAAATCCCCTTGCCTGAAAGGTACCGGTGAATATAAGGCACAAACGTGAGCAGTTCTTCAAACCTGTCACGAAACGGCACTATTACCTAATAAAATATTAAGTGTGTGGTGATATTATATTGTTTTTATAATTTTTCCATGTTGAAAATAAAAAAGCAAGATTTTTATTATTACCCCCAAATGATGACTTGAGGAATATTCATGGATTTCATTGTTTTCGAAAGTCTCAAGAGGATCATGCGACGGTGGAAAATTTGTGGCGAAAAATTTTCCTAACAAAATGTAGACAAACAACAATTTAAGAAAATGCAGCAGCGCATATTAAAATTTATGAATGTATTTGATACGCAGCTTTATGAGTGAGTGTTGATGTACCTCGCCCATCACTGTAATTCCTTCCATAAGACACAGGAATCGGCGAACTGCCAAGGTATAAGGAAACAAAGAAGCAGACCAGTACTGCAACGGCAAGTACCTTCCTCAGTCTCCACAATAATCTCCATGCCATGCATGTACAAATGGAGTGCGACGCAAGCAATTGGAAAATTTGAAATCACTCAAGATCAATCAATCAAGATGGCTAGTAGTTTCTGAATGATCATGAGTTTTGCCCCCCGGACAGTTTGGTTGCTCTCTTCATGTCCATCGGGCGGGAGGGTCAACCTGGAATCATGATAATTTACGATACTTTAAGCCTAAGCCCGTGCAGCTTATCAATTTCATTTTCACAATTCCTCATACACAAATTCTGTAATAGTAATCGAAGGAAATTGAAAACTTGTTGGGGTGCTTTGTCATTGTACTTTCTCATTATTTTAAAAACGAAAGGGGTATGTCGAGAATGTGCAGTATGCATTATAGTGTTGCATACTTTTAGATTTAATTTCAATGAATTAATCTAGTAGACTGTGCATAGTTATTGCGCCAGATATTTTACAACTAGTAATCACTGACCGTGGAACACAGATAAATTTCGAGCAGCACATTTTATAATAAATTAACTTACCCGTAATTAATAATATTTAAAAAACGTGCTCATCAACGCTACTTTATCTGTACCAAGGCAAATATTATGCATGTGATAATTGCCAATATTGCACACGCTGAAAAGTTATATATATTATCTCAAGTCATGAGTGTATTGCTTGCATTTACATTTCTCTTTACAGAAACATTGAAATAGTGTCTGGGAAATCAGATGAGAGCAGGCAACACTAAACACACTGTCAATCCGGCCTATATGTGATCACCCACCACCACCAATATAACTTGAAGAGAAGGATGAGCATAAAGTTGATGCTATAAAGTCTCTTGTATAAGCCCCCACGTACTACAAGCTCATCTATGTATCTTAATGAAAAAATGAAATATAGGAGAGCCTCAAAACGTATAAGGCTAAACAGGATACACTCAACTCAAACACTTCTACTGAGGACTCATCAGTGAGGAGAGCCTATAAAAAAGGATACACACAAATAGTTCATGGTTCATACAGTTCAATTTGAGATGTAAGTAAATTAAAATGCATAGTCTGCCTGAAGCAAATAGGCGCAAGACAAGGCAAAACTTTTAAACAATAGAAATGAGGCAATTCCGTTTGTTTCGTGTTTTTACCAGATAATAGAGATAAATATAATAGATTATAGATATTGTAGAGTGAAATACGGACAAAAATGAGAGCATTGGTACAGATTGGCACTACTTTGAATATGACAATTATGGCGCGTGGGAGCGCATATTAATAAAATGGTACATATGCACTATAGTTGAACTAGCGTTCAACTTGAACTTGGTTTAAGTAAGGGGGAAATCACTAATATCCTGCTTTCAAAGATTTTATGCTGTTCCCACTTCCCAGCACAGTTAACATTTTTACAGTTATACTATGAAACTGAAAAGCATTTGATTTGCCAAGAATTAGGCAAATGAGCTTCATATATAATTTTCATAATCAATAATCATATTCAAACGTTTGCAAATAAAAGTTAATGTACGAAATTGGAATACAGCTTGTTGTGATTTATTATCAAGTGGGATGTGAAAATTCAATGAAAGAGCAAACAGTTGAAGAGCACTTTATTATTCCGCATGCGTCAGAGTCAGATACCCAGCATTGAAATGAATGATTACCATTAGGCAGGACACTCCATCAAGACGAGACAGTAGTAATTAAACGAAAGATTTCGATTAGCAGCTTGTTACACGGCAAGCTATACAGCCAGATCATGTCTAAAAAATTGCATTATAATAATCGCCAGAAAAATGCAGTACAGACAGACCACAGATCGTTCCGTGTTTTGCGTCATTTCTCATGATTTATTTTTTATTTACTTTAATCAAAATGAAGTCATCGAATAAAAATGTGCAAAACAGGGTAATCCATGTTCATCTTTCAGCAGTCAAAGGCATCATATCATATTGCAAATTTCTGAGTTATGGCAAAAATTCTACTTTGATAATCGCTTAAAATAGGAAAGTTGATATTTTAAAAAGTACATAGTACATATGATGTGTTGGATTTAAGTACCAGTTACAGCTAGAGAACAGCGAGATTATTGGTCGGATGCGATGTCAGTGGTACAGTTACCGTACTGTACCAAAGAACATGTTATTCTTTTGATCTTGAAACAGAAACTTAATGAACATGATCATACAGTTACCACTTACTACAAGTGTTGGCGAAAGCTAGTTGGCTATGAATAGCTAGTGAATTAGTCATACAATATTGCAATGGCAATAGCAGTGCAAAGTAGTCAACATTATGATGTTTTTACTATTACCACACCACATACACAAAGATACATCATACGAATTCATCTGCTCATTTTGCTCCACCTCAGCAATTTTATTAAACATTACATTGTTGTCTTGTCTGCAGCTGCAGCCCCCATCATCAACATAAATAAAACTGCACATTTTCGTCGTTTGGTTTTGCTGTAAACCTTTTGTAGGACGCAATGATGTGTGTATAGACTACGCACGGATTTTCTAAAAATGGTAAATAGAAGAGACAGCAAGTAGAGGCATTTTAGATCATCTCTTGCATACATGCCTTGGGATAAAAACAAAGTTGCGGGTGGACACAGACATGATGATATACATGTATAGAACACAAGCAATAATAGGAAGATGTGAACATTTCAGGATTTTGTGATTTTTCCATCTTTTCATAAGGAATGAATGAATGAGTCAACCCTTGCATTTTAAGAATATTGCAGACAAGAGATCTAATTTTATCGGGACTTGTTGTGAACATACATGCCTAAACACGGTATACTATATACATACATGTACACTAAAAATGAATGTGTAGTTTACATTTTAGAATTCACTTTGAAAGTCGAAAAAGTATATCACAAGAACTGCTTGGGATCTTTCTAAAATAATCTTTCGAGTAAACATCAACACTCAGCATTGACTTTGAGGTGACATTTCGTCTGAATGAAGCAAAATATTATTGTTCAAACAAAATAATACCTTACCTGAAATTGCTTTCAAAAAAGTTTGATTGAAGGAAGCAAAATTAATGAAATCAGTTTGTGATCGTGCTACTTTTAATGCGTTTTTATACTACTTGTATTTGTTTTCGCATGGCCGTAGTTTGAGTGATTATCTCTTGTGTTTACTCACATTCACATTTTAATGCTGATGCATTGATTAGCTACGATAAAACAAAACTTACAGTTAATTTAATTTTTTTTACTATCAACTGATGATAATTTCCATAACCAAAACTGAGTTTTCTCAAACTTCACTAGAATTATGGACAATATAATGGCTCTTGCCAGCTGTTCAATTATGGACTTTTAATAATCCAAGATATAAAAAATGAAACTACGTACATGGCCATGACAGAAGTGTGAAAGTTTTATTCTATTTTTATACCTATAAGGACAAAAGTTTCCTGTCATTTTTACAAGGATACAAGTAAGTATACAATTTCAAGTCTATTTGCTTGCTAACTCAAAACCACACTAGTATAATATAGGAGCAGCAGGCTAATCTGATTTTCCAACATTTATGCAAGCACACATACAAAGTTCATAAACCAATGCAATACTTACTGTGCATGATTATTGACAATCTAGTTGGACTGGCATTTCTTTCCTATTGATTATATTATAGTGTAGATTATTAGTATTTTCGTATCTATATTGTAATTTATGTCAAATACGCTGATTGCACATGACATGCAATGCATGAACCACACGATGAAAATACTTCGTCAGGTGAAAATCGAGCTCTCCTTTTTCGTCTTACCAAAACACTTTTGTTGTCGTAACTCGTGATGGTCAATGGAATAATGGGAGTGTATTTCTCCCCATGCATGGCATGAACATAAAAATTTAAGATATTAAGATAACACTTTTCATCCAATAGATACAGACTGCTTACAATTTTCAATGCATTATTGGCAATTGGCAAAGCAGCATTATTAGAGACGAAATTGCGTTCACCTTTTGCCTTTCACTTCAGCTGTCATTCGCATGACTCAATATGGCAGTTTGCTTTTGAAAACTGTCATTGTTGGTTCAATTTATTGTACACATTGAGCAAAAATAGTACTATTTTAACTTACCAGTTACTAAAAAACTTTAGCAAAAAGTAAAGGCAAGCTTTGAAAAGGGTGATAACAGAGATATAGTAGTGTTTTATGTTCCAAGAGAAAATTTTTGTGGAATGTTTGAAGAACTGTTTCCATAATTGTTGTTGACGGTTGTACCTTTTTGTAGCACCGGAAATAGTGTATAACTCAATGCGGATAATTAAAAGAATTTTGCGCAAATAAAAAATTAAGAGTTTATATTTTATGGTGCGTCATAGAAAAGTATAATTGCGCTCGTAACAAACAGGTTTACCTTATCTTTGTTGCTCTCTCAGGTGCAGGCCGTCGCCCTATCAAAGTACAATTTCGTATAAAGTGAATTTGCTGTTCTATTCTGATATTTAATTTGTGATGTTGTTGCGGTCAGAGAACTGGGATTAGCTTCTTGGTTGGAAAAGTATTTTGCTGGTAAAAGCGTCAGTTTTTACCAAAACGGTATCACACTGAACTGGATTCATTGGATAAAATAATACAATTTGTAATGAGCACCATCAATCAAAATTATAGCATGCGGCAGTTGGTCAGAAATGGAAGAGGTCAGTCATCCGAGTCATCCATCATAAACAGCGTACTTTATTGGATCATTTAAGAGAGATATTTGTATTCATGTTCTATTGACATAATGATATGATAAGATATGTAATCAATAGTAGCAATACCACAATTACTAAGTAGATGGCTTGGCTTTGTTTCGCTACTGAGATGACTGATATAGATAGTAAAAGGTAACTATTGCATATTAAAAAAGGATTCTTATACCAAAATTTGTCTGTACAATATCTCAAACTAAAAACTCAAAAGTAACGTCGATATCGACATTCAGCTTCAATGTTAACAGAAGGTCTTGCTTTAGTACTCTTAGTTGTGCCGAAAATTGAAGTTCATTTTGTTGTGTGGTTTTAACTACATCACCGTTACGGGCTTATCAGTATTGACTGACACAATATGATATTTTACACCAAAATGGGTGCTTTTGCACGAGTAAAAAGGTTGGAAGTAAATTTTTAGCAGTCAAAAACGATTCTGTATAATGTACGGTTTAAAATGTCGTCGCATGATGAATAAAATTTGCAACAACACATTCCTCACTTTAATACATTACAAAACTAATATTTGGTAGTTGGTGTGCCAGCCAACTATGCATTCACTCTGTTGATGTCACTCACTATTTTCAACTTTCATTTTACAGAGCAACATTAAATTGATCAAATGTGAGGGATCTGCGGCGTAGATTCTGCGCTGCACAAGTCTTATCTTTAACTTTGCATGAATATTACGATGCACACATGTCGTTTCGCAGATGTCACCTTTATCATGCGAAATAAATGGTTGCAATAAAATAATTGAATCTCTCATATCTATAAAAAAATATGTTTACGATTCCCACCGTTATGGAACAAAAGGCGTACATACTAGCAACTACACTTCAGTTTAGGTGACTAAGCAAGAGATAAGACGTCAAATGATGACTCGACCAGTCGTCCTTTCCACTTGACATCGTGTAAAATATGAAACAGTATTTTTGCATATCAAATTACGCACGACCATTCCAGGCAAATTATTTGAAGCAATTTTGAAAATGTGTAGTGTAACAGACAATGCAAAAGCCATTATGGATAGCTATCATTAACAAGTCCCTGTAGCAGGTTATATACATACTTCATACATGATCTCTCTCTGTACAAATAAAAATAATTGTCTTTGTGTAATTTATAGGCAAAATTGGTTTTAGCGAGTATTTTATTTAAAAAAGCTTTCTGTCATAGTGCCAATATAAAAAGCTAAAGCTGGCAAGTAATTTTCCAGAAATAAATTCTGTAATACTATATTTTATAGCGTATATTTGAACATGTATGCAACTAGATTTTTTATGTTGGTACTGTACTGTTGGTTCGCATATTATGTATGGTTGAAATCTGTGCTGATTACGCCCCCATGATTTATCCTAATAATCCATTGTGTTTCAATCTCTTAGGTGTGATTTAGATCTACCACAGTGGTGCGACTGGAATCATCAGGAACAGGTTCAGGTTCTTCCTTTCCCAGAGGAACCAGAATCCAACTAAAAATGATGGCGTCCCCTAATGACCAAGAGGCTAGAATTGCCATTGTGGATAATGCTACGTTAGTAGCACCTCCAACTTCTGCAACGGGTCAATCACGTCGCCCAAACGAGAAGGCTCCTCTTTTGACACAGCGAAGGCTTTTCCGCAGTTTGGGAGGTTTTACAAATGGATTAAGTGCACCATTTAATTTCAGTGGAAACGACTCTAGTGGAGGCTACACAGAATTTGGATCCAGTATAGGATCCATAAATGGACCTGGCGACGGTGAAATAGGCCCATCAACATCAAGTCAAAGAACTCTTGGAACGTTTTCTGGAGTATTTTGTCCAGTAGCCTTGTCAATGTTCAGTGCTTTATTGTTTCTACGTGTGGGATTCATAGTGGGGAATTCAGGACTTTTTGAGTCCCTTGTACAATTTTGCATTGCCTACGGTGAGTAAGCATGAGTGCGTGGCTGGATGCTATTGTAAATCTTTTCTAAAAATGGGAACTTTATTCGTAAATCATGAGTAGAATGTTTTCATATCAAAGTTCTTTTGTGGTAGGTATTCTTCTTTTCACTGTCTTGTCAATTTGTGCTATTTCAACAAATGGAGCTGTGGAAGGTGGTGGTGCCTATTTTATGATCAGTAGGACGTTGGGACCGGAGTTTGGAGGTGCAATCGGAGCTCTATTCATATTTGCGAATTTAGTGAGCTCGGCGTTGTACGTCACTGGTTGTGTGGAAGGGTTGGTTGACAACTTTGGCAAACATGGTAGTATGATTAGTGAAGACAGTGAAGGTCTACCCAACACACGCTGGTACAGGTTCTTGTACTGCTCTGGATTAAATTTTATCAATTTGATTGTCTGCTTAGCAGGATCAAGGTGGGAATCATGCTCAACGAACGCCAATATTTTTTTTTCAAATCAATGCATAATATAACATTTATGGAATATTTAAAAAATTATTTTTCAGCTACTTTGCAAAAACCAGCGCTGCAGTTCTAGCTATTGTTGGAATTTCTCTGACTAGCGTAGTGGCGAGCTTTTTTCAACAACACATGGAGGTTTGTTGTTCCATTTTACAAAGACTCGAAATTATATTTCATTTTATTACGATCTAGTTTGTCGTTTTGCCTATCTCAGGTGCACGCCTAAAATTTCAAAAATCAATTTTGGTTTTAAAAACAGATAAAGTTGCCCGATGGCAATGATATAGCTGCGCACAATAACACCACTCACGCAAGTTTTACTGGATTTTCACTATCAACGTTCAACGATAATTTATACAGCCACTATGGATTGGATTATACTTCTGCCAGCGAAGAGGTTGTCAACTTTGCAGTCGTTTTTGGTGTATTGTTTTCCGGTGTTACGGGTATGTCGCAAACTAGTATTTTATCAGCACCAAAAAGATAACATAATATTCTACATGTTTCTAAAGTAAAATTTGTCTGTTCTATTTTTAGGCATCATGGCTGGCGCTAACATGTCTGGTAATACACATTCGGCGACTATACACCAAGTTTTCGAATTAGTTTTTATGAACAGCCTTTTGTATAGAAAGCTCTCGAAAGTGAAAATGAAAATACGTTTTTATTTTACAGGAGAGTTGAAAAATCCTGGGAAAAGCATTCCAAAGGGCACACTATCTGCTGTTGGATTCACCTATCTAATTTACGTCCTTCTCAGTTTCTTGACCGCTGGAACTTGCTCCAATTATCTTCTTCGAAACGACTACATATTTATGATGGGAGTTAATCTATGGTCGCCACTTGTCAGTATCGGAATCTTGACTGCTAACTTTCTCTGCATCATTGAGCAATCTAATAGGAGCAAGTCGCGTGCTCGAAGCTGTCGCAAAAGATGAAATATTCGGTGCATTTTCAAGTGTATTTATCCATTGTAAAAGTTAAAACGATGATTTTTTTCTTATAAGCATTTAATGTTTCTGTATATATGATTCCTCAAAACAGGAGTGCTGCTGAGATTTGTGGCAAACGGTACTACAAGAGCCGGAAACCCTATTGTTGCTGTTTTTGTCAGTTTTATAATGGTTGAGATGTTTTTGCTGATCGGGTCCTTAAACGTAATTGCTCAGCTGAACTCTGTGTTGTTCTTACTGTCATACTGTGCAATGAACCTAGCATGCCTCGGGTTGGAACTGACTTCCGCTCCAAATTTCAGGTTCGCCCTGTTCAAATTTTCTCCTTTTATACACCTCGGTTCAAGCTTCAAAATAGTATTTTTCTCAATAATTCAACAAGTTGATTTGCCCTTTTTTCATTGGTACGACTAGTCATTATCATGTTGATCAATTAACACTTATCTATAATGCATGCATAAATGAGTTTCTTAGTTTCATGCGAATAATCAATGTTTCCCAAAATATTATGTTACAGCAAGGAGATTTTGATCAAATGGAAACTGATCCGGCCTCTGACACATATTCTAATTGGTTGGGCTTGGTCGATCACCTTAAAGTAAAAGCGTTCATCGAATTGACAGTTTCCAAATCAATTCGTGAAGGACTGCAGCATCTTATCAGAATATGTGGCCTTGGGGCTATGCGACCCAATACAATCGTTTTCGGGTTTCACGATGACACAACACCTGTCGACTTTTTCGGTCTTTCTTCTGATTCTCCCAGATCATACAAGACTGAAAAGTTCCAGGATGTGTTTCCTCTAAGAGACCCACAAGATGAGCGAATCACAACCAATGATTATGTGGAAATGATCAAAGACGTGATTAAAATGAAAAAAAACTTGTGCTTGTGTCGAAATATGCATTTACTTGACAAACAGAAAATTTCAAGGTAAGCAAATCAAATTTTATGCCTAGCAGTGCAACAATCTAAAACAATCAATCGTATTTGTATGCAAACTCACTTTAAAATTATAGGAGCAAGCATCTTTTCATCGACGCGTGGCCAATCAACTTCTTCTCTGGTGATGTCAATTCGTTTATGGAAAGCACCAGCCTGTTTTTGTTACAGCTTGCTTGTATCCTAAATATGGTGAGTAAATTCTTCATCACTGCAATGAATATAGACGCAGTGTTTAAATTAATACACATTTACTATATTTTAAATGTGTTTAATCATTAGACCTCCACATGGAAAGGCCTAACATTGAGAGTATTTCTGCTCTCTACTTCCGCAACCACGTCTGTAGACTCTGCATCTCGTGAAGCAGAACTGAGGAGACTTCTCCAAGTTTTCCGAATTAAAGCGAGAACTGTTGTTGTACCTTGGGACAGCGTTCTTTCAGTTCAGCTGCCAAATGGATTTCCAGAAGAAAAGCCAAACGCGATTGAGGCAAGCCCACAATGGCCTTTGAAAAACATTCGGCCCGACTACATTCGAAGGTAATGGATATTTTCCAATGATACAGTTTTCCATAAAAAAAAAAAAGATTTAACTGAAACAATTATTGTATTATTACATAGTGTAAGCACAATGATCAAAGAACATTCGGCAAACACGGCTGTCAATTTCTTGTACCTACCGGAGCCGCCATTGAACTCGGCAGAATATTCATTGTATTTCAATCACTTATCTTGTCTCTCTGAGGGTGTTGGACCTTGTGTGTTGGTAAGTGCATTAAAATCAATTGGTATGCAAATAATATGTTCTCGTTTTATAAAAAGAGGCTGTATATTTATGTTCAATTTCTTTAGGTACATGGAATATCTCCAGTAACTTCCACAACTCTTTAAAAGTATTATTACTCAACTTCCAATGTGAAATTTGAACAATCATTTTAATTTTCGATTCCCTCTGTCCATTGTCTGAAGTAACGGATATCAGAGATTTTAACCTATCAGTGTTACCATTAAACTTCACAAATAGAGAGCATCCACTAGCTTCTGATTGTTTTGTTTATCTGGTTGGTGCTCTGAGATGTATTTATATATTTTTTTCGATGATACTATTATGTTATGTATATACTTGTATATAATTTTGTTTGGTTATTCCATGTTTTTACTTTACGTAATATACTAGTAAGTTTAGTTTGATTTCAGTTTATTAGAAAACCTGGAAATGTACTTACAGTATACATTATGCAGACTAAATAATATAACGTAAAATGCATGATATAAATTGCGACAAACACTCGTATTTAATGGCACGCCAAAACTCCTAAATATTGCCTTTTCGATTTTAAGTCCACACAGTACATTATAACATTTAAAAAATGAAGCTGAGAAAAGGCTGCCTTATTGTTATGAAATGACTTTAACAGTATATTATTATTTATAAAATAAACGTAGACAGAACTAGTTTGCACTGGAAAAACTCCGTTGTTTCCACCATGAACAATATGTCAAATTATTGTAATTCCAACTTGGCGTCAACAATTGACCGTAGATCTTTCTGAATAAATTGTAATATTGATAATAAAAGAACGCAATCTAATGGGCAGAATTTCTTGTGAGTTTTGCGAGAAAAAAACTCACAATCAGTGGTGGAATGAATGCAATTTTTCACATTAAACCGAGAGAAACCTGTATCTAAATTTGTAATTATTTATGTAACTTTAACATTAATACCAGTGTATCAAGCCACTAATTACTTTATCAGATGTCATGTCATATGTAGAAGTAATACAATAATTAACTGTGATATTGTTAATCTACGCAATGTATAATAAAACAAGTCCGTACTTGTGATAAAATGTGTACACAAAAAAAGAAAAGAAAATTCTTGCTAAATATCATGTAAATACTACAGGAATGATTTGATGATTCTTAAAACAATAAACTAACCACGTCCTTTCATGCTAATAAAAGAAAGATTACTAAAATTATAGCCATGCTTTATATTTTCCAATACAACTAAAATTCTTTTTTTGTTTTGTAAAAATAACCGAGTTAGAATTATAAACACGTTTCGGAAGTTTCAAAGCGGAACACTTAAGTGTCCCATGAAACCCAACAGCATAGTTGCAAATGAATAAAGATATAAACCTTTTAAAAAGCTTGTTCATGTGCTTTTATTTCTACAAATTGCTTGATTCCACAATTACATTACATTGTATCAATGTCCTATCGATGTAAGAACGAGGTTCGATTCATCATGGGTCGCTTTTGTTTGTTTCGCAGAATATCTCTTGTAACTGTGTTCCCCGTTTTACGGTAACTGCTACTTGAGCGAGATCTAAATTTATTGTTATTTACATCAGTTGTACTGCAAGGGGAAGGAGTGACACGGCCTTTGTTAATTTGCATATTATGAAGAGCATGTTTAGATCTTGAAGGGAAGTCGCCCCTTGCCAGGTCCACGTTTGGATCAAAGTATCTTACTCTCCCCTGTGGAAAAATGCAAAACATTAAGAAAATGTACAAAAGGAGACTCGAAAGTACTTGCAGACTAAATTTCAGAATGTGCTTAAGTATTACTACGGGCGAGTGGCTTCTTGCAGTGGGTAAGGACTGTTTTGACACTGTTGTAGGTGTTAATCTAGTACCACTCGTTTCTGTAAAATTTTTGTTCCTAGACACTGACGTTTTAGGTCTTGCCAATTCTTTGATTCTTTCACTAGCGTTATAGGTCAAAGCAGATATTGGAATCCCTTATTTTATACAACAGATAAAAACATTGCAACATTACAACAAGAAACGTTCACTGGTCATCATCATTTTATTGGTTATTATCCTAGATCTCACCTGCACTAGTTGTCGTTGGTCTATTTAAGTACTCACTATACAATGTTCCAAGATACGGACGAGGGGCAGATAAATATCTCGTTCGCGGAAACTTGGGCTCAAATGTTTCATAATAAGATGCTAGTTCTTCGGGATCCCTAATTTTTTGAGGTGTAGAATCAATAATGTAATCCAACCAGTACACACTGGGGCGATCTGACACAATATTTTACAGGACAATTTTTATCACCTTTGTGCAGTGCATTTTAAACAGTGATATTAGAAATAAACAGACCAGGAATCCAGCGTTTGTCCTTTGGTTTAGGTGTTGATAATCTCTCGATTGTAGTCTGTCTTTCAAAATAATCGGGGAGATTTCTTCTTCCATTGTCCTTCATCCTACGACGGTTATAAATGTCCTTAATTATCCTTGCGTGTTTGCATTGATTTCCTCATTACCACAAACTGCTAACATTCAGTGAACAAAAATGGATAAAAAAGTAAGCAGCTAAAAGATATTCTGTGCTAAGAGTAATAATATCAACCTCGATGGAGATGACATTTCATATGTTGTATGTACGGTCAATAAAAAAGGTTTTACCTCTTTTCGGTCAATACTTTATTTCATGGTATTATGACAACTACAGAGAAGATCTGTCTCGCAAGATTTTTCAGGTCCCTAATAAGTCCCTATGAAAAGGGTATTTTCGTATTACGGAGGACTCGACACTCAAGTCTAAATCGTGTGTGATAACTCGTTATACTGACTTTGATATTTTTCAACGAAATTACATACCATTTCACATTTTTGGTAATTCCATTTCCGAAAAAACCTTTGTTTCAATGGAGCTAGTGCGGTTTTAGTATATATGTAGTATAGTACTATGTAATGTTAATCATTTGTTGAGAAGACCATAAGTTGTCTTGCTGTTTGCATCTTTACCCCAACAGAAGAGCGGTACCATCATGAGGAAGTTTTGCATCAGACAGATATTGAACCACAAGTTTACATGCTTGCTCATAACATAACCATTGGAAATATTTGTCACTAAATCCAATATCTCTAAACTAGTTGGACAGATATTTTAATTTTAAGATGGGAAAGTCCTCAAAGGACAAGCGTGACATTTTTTACCGATTAGCCAAGGAAGAAGGCTGGAGAGCTCGGAGTGCATTTAAGCTGCTCCAAATCGATTCGCAGTTCAATATATTGAAAAATGTGACGAAAGCAGTTGACCTTTGTGCTGCTCCGGGGAGTTGGAGTCAAGTTTTAGCACAGTCGTTAAATGGGCGAGAGGGTGCGCAAATAGTGGCCGTGGATTTGCAAGCAATGTCACCGATTTCTGGAGTTCAGTGTCTTCAGGGTGACATAACGAGTGAGATAACAGCCAAAGAAATCATAAGATTACTTGGAGACTGCAAGGCTGATGTCGTGGTGTGTGATGGGTAATAATAGACACGTATTATCTGTTGTTTCTAGTTTTTATACGATTTGGCCTGTTTTCGTTGACTATTTAGCATTTTAGTTAAGATTTGTTGTAAAATAAAAATTCGTAAATTTTTACTTGTAGGGCACCAGACGTGACCGGGCTTCATCATTTGGATGAATATTTGCAAGCACAGTTACTGCTTTCAGCTCTAAATATTGCAACATGTGTTTTAAAACCTACCGGAACATTCGTCGCGAAAATGTTCCGGTCCTCCAAAGCTGGAGTGGATACTCTGTATGGGAAAGTTAGCGTATTCTTTGAGAACGTGGAAGTAGCAAAACCCCGAAGCAGTCGTGCCTCCAGTATTGAAAGTTTTATTGTTGCGAGGAACTTTCAGTTACCACCAAACTACACACCTCGTGTGGGCGATCCTAATCTACAGTTTGCTCTGAATGTAAATAGCGATGCTGAAAGCGTGATAATCCCCTTTGTTACATGCGGCGATCTCGATGGGTATGACGGAGATACCACTTATCCATTACCTGAAAATTATCAGCATAGAAATCCAGTGCAGTCACCCATAACGCCTCCATATCAGGAAGCCATTAGGAGAAAGAAAGCAGCCAAAGGAAATGCGACATTGACTATGAATGAAGATGGACCTAAAATAAAAATAACTCTTCTATTTGGTGGCGGTGCTGAAATACTAATGGGAGGACTAAGAGAAAAAGATTTGGAAATTCCCGAAGGTTTCAATATGTCAAATTTAATTTCGTGGATGAGAGATAATCTAATACAAGAGCGACCTGAACTTTTAGTGAAGGATGATGATGTACGGCCAGGTATTTTAGTATTGATCAATGACACTGACTGGGAACTATTAGATAAATTAGATTATATTCTTGTGAATGGAGACAAAGTTACATTTATTTCAACTCTTCATGGTGGTTAAATTAAATGGAAAATTCAAAACAAAACCAAGCCATTTAAAAAAATTATTTATGGATAAAAATAATACATTTTTATGCATTGGAGAAAAATCAAAGAGAGATCGATTTCATACTTGGAAAAATAAGCAAACATACTGTTTTTTCCAGATACGTGGTGTTGCTTCCAATTGCAATAGATTGATTCAATCATTCTTCGATTTCATCCTTGGAAAAATAAGCAAACATACTGTTTTTTCCAGATACGTGGTGTTGCTTCCAATTGCAATAGATTGATTCAATCATTCATGATGCGTATAGGTTTACATCATCTTATCATCACAAACATGTCATCTAAAAATTGCATTAAAGCGTTTACATACATATATACATACAGCATAATTTCCCAAACCCTTGCTCGGGGGGTGTGTGGACGCCTTTTTGAGATTGGGCTGAGCTCTGGAGCAGGCTGTACACTGTACACAATAAAGACCAATGTTTTTCATCGTATGAAAAGCGTTGAAATTTTTGAGTTGACAAATTGCAACATCTTGAATTAATATTATTGCAAATTTTATCTTTGCGCCTAGCTGGAGTGCTTAAAGTGAATTGAAAGAATTCATATCGTTATCTATCAACATAATTTGTCTACTGCATATATACTCCAAGATGAAATTGAAACTGAAGTGAAACCGCAAGCAATCCGCATTGCTGCAAAACTCTATAATGTGATGTGAACGTGAAGGAAGGTTTTCCCGAAAGTTGCTTCCTCCATAACTTCAACATGAAAGTGTCATAGTCAGTCATAATCATAATATTAAGTTTACAGTGGCAATAATAGCATTTAGAATATTGAACGAGAATTGGACAAAATGCATCACATCCCTTTCTTAATTGTTCGCAATTTCTCTACGTAAGACACATGTTCATTATTGGAATTGGTTTTTTCTTACATCTCAATCTGGCTTCATTTGTTACCTTAAGCGTTTCTGAAGAATCATTGACATAAAATGTTCTGTAGGAAAAAAGCAAAAAAATACATCCATATTGTTCATATAAACCATGAAGCTAAAATGTCGTAGCCTTTTCAATGTTGTAAATGGATGGATAAATATAAACACTGTCATCATTCGTGCCAACAAGCAATTTTGTATAATGTGCATAATATTTTTTAACATAAACCAGACATGTCTGGTGTCTCTGAATTGAACGTATTCAAGCTTGGTACATAGTCAAGTAACATACACACATGCGAAATGCATGCCGACTTTGAGCTAAAATCTTTGTATCTCTTGATTGTATTCTGTACTTCAACTTGGCAGCACAAATTCTATTTATGTTAATAAAAGCATGCAAAAATTACAACCATCCATACGACTCACTGCGACTTGTTTACAACAACTACAACTGTTATTGTTTATTTGCAATAAGGCAAATTCATGTATGATAAATGGCAGAAGAAAAAAATACATAAAAAATAAAATATCATTATCAAGTGATCATGTCTAATGTCTACAACTCTATAATATAGTATATGCACGACATAGTAAGTACACTTTTGCTTTGTTTTATTTTTATGGAGTAATAGTAGTAAACAGCCCTTTTGAAAATATGAGACAGGAAACATGACCATATAATGT
>JAHZMZ010002687.1:0-21608 GCA_027743805.1 Lepidocyrtoides sp. E14 | reverse complement strand
TGGTTCTTCAGTGTTGTCATCATCATTGTCATCATAACTTGGCAGATTAAACAAGGGAGGTTGTTTTGGAGGTAGTGGCGGGGGAGCTGTGTATAGGATCTGTGGCGGAGGTTCATTATTGTTGTTGTTGTTGCTGTTTTTATTGTTATTAGAATTCCCTAGCTTGCCAGAATTTCTCGGCCTTTCGTAGCTATTTCCGTTTTTCAAAATACTTGGTCTAGTTGGGAAAGGTTTCATAACAGTAATGCCATCCGTTGGCAGCACTACTCCTACTCCACCTCCTCCACCACCACCACTACTTGAACCAGAAGATGATGAAACTCTTCTTCTTCCACTATGAATAAACTGGACGGTGGCTCGAAAGCCGTTGTATAGGTACGGTGAGATTGTGGCTCCAGAACGGAATTCGATCAAAGCCCAGCCACCTTCCACTTCGACGGATATCTCAGATTCTCTGCATAACGTTCTCCACGGAGTTCCCAAGTTTGCCAGGTTGGAAACGTTACGCTTCCAAATTGCCACGTGATGATTTGAACAAAGCCTTTAAGAAAACAATTTTTTTTATAAAAAAAAGTACCAGGAAAAAGTAAGTTAAAACGTAATGGAAAATGGTGTCATTAAAACTAGAAAATTAAAGAATTCCTTTTATGTGCTGCATTACTGTAACTTTTACTACACGAATTGCATTCACTAACCAGCCAAACGGGTACATGCATTTATTTCCCTTCATTTTTACAACTTCCCCGACACCATTCATGGTCCCATAAACTTGCTTATATAGCTATTACTCACAATCAGTTTTCTACTGAAAGAAAAAAGGGAATTTCACTAAGCTAGCAGCAGTGAAAGCAAGGTAACGTCTGCGAACGGTAATTTTTTATAAAAGAGCCAACCGGCAGAACGTACATTGCACTTGCTTGCATACAGCAAGACGACGAGAGCTGTTGACAGGGATGGGGATTGACAAAGTGGGGAAAGGCAACTAAAGTAAGAGGGAATCATTTGATGCAAATGCCAACGCTTTTAACGACAGATTGAAAGATGAAAGAAGAAAATCTACTTGAAATGTAAATGTGAATAAACACATTGGAAGGTTGTATACAGAGTAAAAGCAAGAAGGGAAAGAGGAAAAAATAACAAAGGAAAGTAAAAAGGAATAATAATTGTTGAACATAGAGAAAAGCCATATTCAACACTCTACTTTGCAGTAGAAGTAGTAATACTTTGTCAGTTTCTAGTTTGTAGTTGCTTTAATCCATAAAAGACACATTAAAGATAAGTTTTCCCTTTTTCTTTTTTTTGTTCCTGGTTAAAAAAAGGCATTTTTATCCTTCTTTTTCTGTTCTTTTATGGAATAAATGTGCATATACAAAAAAAGTTAAAGTTAAAAGAAAAGGAGAAAAAGTAGAGTGTATAAATGAGAAAGAATCGGAAAAGTTTGTGTCGGTTAGTTAAACTTTATTAGAGCCACGATGGTTAGCTGCGTTTACGATAATTTCAATACTTCATTTATTGCAACAAAGAGGAAAGAGTAGCAAGAGCATAGGCAGACATGGAAAGACAAAAAAGGAGAACATATTTTTGCTTTCTTTCTTTTTAGTGGTGGCTGGCGACACATCTCTAAGCTCTTCTCTTTTTCATGCTTGAATGCATTGGATTTCGCAAAATATGCGGTTTTGCATGCCTTCGGCTCTCTCTCTCTGTCTCTGTGTGTGTGTATTATTGCTTTGCTGTTGTAAAGGGGAAAAAGAGGAAAACTCAATGGTATGCATAGCTTTCCAATGTTTTACTAGTTTTTCTGACTGAGCTATTCATGTACTACTCATGATGTCGACAGACACAGCAGAAACTATAATATTGGCTTTTCTGCTGCTGCTCTGATGATCGTGAAAGGAATACAGAATGAATGAATTAAATGGACCTCTGCTACCACTGCTACTACTACTACTTGCTCATGACTCTGTTTCAGTTTGCTTTTCGATTCGCGTTTCTCATAACAAAAGGACACAGACAAATCCGTCGTCTTTGAAAGTCGTTCATATCTTGTATCGCATCCTTTTTTTGCATCATCATCATCAGTAGCAGCATCTTGTATGTTCTTTCTTTCTTTCTTTCATCTCAGGCCTTTTTTTTCTTTTCCCTTAATTTTGCATGCGCCACATGTTCCAGGCTCTTATTAGCAGAAAAAATAACAATCAGCATTCGAAGTAGCAAAAAAAAAAAGAAAACCGAGAGAGGAAGAGAGGAATACTGGTCAAACAAGTAATAGCTCTTTACTGAAGCAAAAGCAAAATGTATGACAAGATGTTGCTAGAAACACTATAAAGTAAAAAATATATATAGACACTAGACACCTATATATACGTAGATGATGTAATTAAAGAATGTAATACAATTAGGGTGTATTCATAAGATACATATATCACTTACGGCGGAGGCGGTAAACTCAGCCAGTTGAAGTGAATACGAATGCTATCCGTAGTTTGATTAGCGTTGAGAATAAAACGGCACCGGCGGTAGGGAGGATACATCCCCGGAAATCCTGGAGATGTTAGTACACACTGGTCTGCATTCCAACAGTTGTCAAACGTCCAATCGCAAACTTTATCGGATAGAAAGAAAGTTTAAACACTGTTATACATATAAGCGGATAGATGCATTTTGAAATTATTGGAAATGTTAAAATTATCCATTAAAATTCTTTGGAAAACATTATCAGTTTCGCATAATATGCATAAATAATCTTTAGGTTGATACAACTGAAAGCAAATTCGGTACAATAATTTCTAGAATAGTACGTATAGTCTTCCACTTTGCATTACATCCGCTTTTTTGTTCAGATAGAGTGTGTGAGGTAATGAGCTGTATGGATTATTTGGGTTACATTCAACAGAAAAACGGCGGAGCCGACGATGATTATAATGAAGAACAATAACGATAAGGAGGAGTCGTCGTCTCCAACACCAGTTCGTTTTTAGAAGTGTTATGCAATTTTAGGCTAATTTAAAAGGAAAATTAGAGTAAATGGTTGAGTGGTTCCTCCATATTATACATTGATAACCACAATGCATGTACGCAATGTATTTACTTTTGAGTTGCTACATGCTTTTATATCATATATTATAGAGCCTTGGAATTCCTTTACTACTAGCACAATTCTCCTCTGCTTTTATCTACCATCCATTTCCATTATGATCATTTTGTTAGCGTTCTTTGCTAGTATTTCTATTTCTGCTAGAAATGAAAGAACATTGTGTTTTAGTGAAGGCTATACATATATTCCCTTATGCTACTTTACTGCTATGGTTTATTGTAGGTACCTATTTACCGTCTTCTTTCCTTTGCTCTGTTTAATGAATGTGCGATGTCAGCTTCTTCTTCCGATATTTTCTTTTGTGGTTTTCGGTTTGAGCACTCCTACACCTCCGCCTTTTCATTTCCATCTTGGTCTTTTGTTCTTTAAACTTGCTTGGTGCATCAAATTGTATATTATGGGAAGATGGTTGATTCTACACATGTAGTTCAGTAAAATAGCAGGAGAAACCCGGAAATGTGCAAAATGAAAATGGAAAAGCAACACATTTTTTGTTGACTACCAGAGAATAAAGGAAAGAATTTGGTGTGCACCAACGTGTGATTTACAAAAGCGGCGGCGGGTGATAATGTCTAATATCAGTAAGGTCCTAACTATATTGGCTAGTTAGAGCCAATACTATTGAATGTTGGACTGCTCATATGGATGATTCCAGCAAGCAGTTTTGAAACCTGCAACAAATTGTGCTTCAGGAATTTCTATGAATAGACAGACGGACAAATTTGTCGAAAGCATTGAACTTGTTAAATGCCTACAATTCTTAATAAAATTGTGCGGATGAGATGCGAATTGAGAAATTCTCCAAAATGGACAGTCTATGCCAAGAAATTTCTGTTAAACCCAGAAAATCTTCCAAAACGCTCATAATACTGTGTTGATGATGACTGCAAAGCTAACGTCTCATTCTCACGACTTGAACTATCAAGATGATAATGAACGTTTTAAGTATGCATGAGCAGTCTGAGGTGGTTGTGGTGATGGAAAACTGGGACTGGGACTAGCTATTATTGTGCGCGAATGCATAACCACACCTCTACCAACCACCACCATCACCACCATATCGTCTTCTTTCTTCACGACGATCCAAAAACAAAAGGAAGAAAAGAGTCACAAGAAATTCTGAATTAACAACCCGAAAATGAGCATAGCTATCTTTGATTTCGTTCTACTTCCTTGATGCCACATACTTGAGTTACTAGAGGAATTACGTATGGTCCAAGTAAAGCAAAACTACGCATTTCATATAATATACCACCAATGTAACAACGCAGAACATGTTCGCACTCAACCATAATATCAGTTAAAAAGTGGATGAACAGACATAAAATGTTGCATCACAAATTTATCAGCATAATCATCATAAAAAGCTGCTGGTCCATGTCTTCAAGAAAAACGTGCACAGCTCGTTTGATACTAATTCCCTCCCTCTTCAACTCCCCCATCTTTTTACATCATTCATTTCAATCATTAGGTACATTATTTTTTTAGCTTCACTTTTCTCAACTTTGAAACTGAAACGTTGTAAAATTTTGAGTTGCTAAAGTACAGGCTTCGCAAATTATAAATAGACTCTCAATGTAAGTTGTTGGCTTATGAAACCATGGAGTTTTTCCATCCAATATCTTCCCTTCCCTATCCCCAATTCTCTGGTGTTCTTTTCACCACCAGTAAAGAAAGTTACAGTTTCACAAAATAGAAACATACATACCTACATATGTATAATGGGGTATGAAAGCAAGCAGACATTTTAGAAATAATAATTACTTGAGATTTTGACAACATGCTGCTGCTGCTTCAAGTTTACTCTTGCCGTTTTATACTGTCTTTATGTTATGTAAGTATACACATCTCCTTCAATATAATTACGCGACTTACTCTCCTGTTCAGTCGACTGTAAAGTTTCGAGAAAAAAGGAGGGGAAGACGAAAGGGATGATGCACCCAACCGTGAAATCTTTAAATTAGCTTAGAAGTAGTAAAATGCGTCGCTAACAATAGAAAGTTGTTACATAAACTTGCTTCGTTGCTTCATTCAAATACTGACAATAAATGAGTTTGAATGGTGGCTGACGTGCATCCGTTGTTGCAATAATGAAATTACAATATGTTACCTGAGCATGATAAGCCTGAGTTGTTATAATGAACTTAATAGGAAATGTTTTGTAAAGTATATGACTTACTTTTTAGTATAACGGAGCTACTATAAGGATTATGTAGCAATCAGAGAAAGCGAATATACTTACTATGCATTCTATTTGTCAGCGAGCATCACTCATTCCCTTTTCACGTAATTGGATAAAGCTATCAGTTTCAAACTTAACTAGATAGATATAATCATCATCATCATGAACATACAACTTTTGTAGAAAACTTGAGCATACATACCTGAATGAGGACGGAGACGACCCCCACGACTAGGATTTCCAACGTACGGGTCGTCAACAGAGGAAAAGCTCACATAGGCAACCAGTGTTGAGCGGCTGGTTTGCATGGCAGTGCTGAAAATTAGCAGAGAAAGGAAAGATATCCTAGTTAAGTTCAGTCTATAGGCAAAAAGATCGGATAGTAGTTTCTTGTTTTTTTTTCTTTCAAAATCTCGTTCCTAGTAAACAAACTATGATCTCTGAATGTAATATCTGAAAATGTTGTTATAAAACCATGTACTGCTAACGCACGTTCTATTTTTAGCTTGTTACAAGTTGTTATCCTCTGCTTGCTGCTCTACACCATGTAGCAGTTGACCTAAACAACTTATCAATTTACGCCACGTTCACTTCACATTCAGAAAATCGTTTTATTCTGATTCCATTTATTTTTCTGCTCCATCGTTTTCTCTTGCAACTTGTCTGGAAAAAAAACGTACGTACGTACAGCAATCAATGATGTCAAGTAGGGCGTGAGAACACGAAATGATGGTCAAAGGACACTTGCTTCAGGTTTGCTTTCTCGGGAAAGGAAAGCATACTACAAATACATACGTGGTTGTATGTGAACGTTTTTTTTAAATACAAATCTTTCAACTTGTCCTTACTACTTTTTTCCCATTCTTTCCTGTTTCATAACTATAATCTCTGTTCCTACGAATAAAAAATGTGTGTGGTTGGTTTGGTACGGTATGTCTTCAAGATTCAGGGCTGCAACAGTTTTTGCAGTATATCGCAGTAGTAAGAAAATCTTTCACTTTTAAAAACTTTCTCGTTCACACCTTCTTCGTACTGTTCGCGTTCCTCCAACTTTTGAAGACATTGTCGCTTTACTTATTTTTACTGTAGATTTATTTATAGATTACATGCATGTAGATACATATTTTTGAAAGAAATGTTTACTGGTCATGTTGTGGCTGTGTGGTTCAAACTCACAAAGAGCAAGACCAGCAATTCTACTACATACAACTTCTATTTTCTACGTCCCTCTCACATATCAACTATAATTCTGCTCCAGTGTCCAACTAATTCCTTGTGACGACACCCTCAGGGATACAACTTTTTCTGTGGGTAAAAAACGATATGGACACAAAACTTTTTTGCTTGCGTAACTTTCAAACTGAATGTATTTCCCGTTACATGTATATATATACCTACATAGTTAACTGTTATGTTTATGATGATGTCTAGCAGCCGATTTTGCAACATTTTAAGTTGTACGGATAGGTAGTATAAATATAACCCTAGAAGAGGTTACTACTACATATACCCATTCTTTGCATGTATTTTAGTAGCACCATTATATATTAATATACCTACCTACATACCTACCTACATTCCTTCTACCGAGAAAAGTAACGCACATGAAAAAAAACGAAAGATGTAGAAAACTTTTTTATTTATCCTTTCCACTCTCCTTTTCTGTAAGTATGCAGTTATATTCTCATATACACATACATTCCTTCTACCGAGAAAAGTAACGCACATGAAAAAAAAACGAAAGATGTAGAAAACTTTTTTATTTATCCTTTCCACTCTCCTTTTCTGTAAGTATGCAGGAATGTATGTGTATATGAGAATATACCTATGCAAACCTATTTCTCAACGCGTTGTGTATATGTAATACAAAACTCATCTTTACTTTTGCTTGTTTGGTTTTTGCCTAAAAGACTGAAAAAAAGAAGTTTTTTTTTTCTTTTTAGTGCTGCAAAATACTACTATACGAACCAACCTCAACATGAGGATTTCTCATGAAAGATAAAAAGGGACGCCAAGTGGTTGAACAAGCAGAGATAGACACGAAGAAAAAACATGGGAACTAACCAAAGCAAAAGTCTCGGCTGTCGCTCTTCTTGTCTCATCTTCTGCCATATAAGTCTTATATACTACTACTGATGCAACTGTACTCTACACCGCATGTCGTTTTACTCGTTCCGACCAAAACGAGACAAGAAAAGAAAGAAAAGAGAGCGAGGGAGAGAGAGAGCAAAAAAGAAAGGTAGGAGAAATATGTGCATGACTTGACTAAGCTTTTTTTACCGACACTGAAAGAAATAAGCTTTGTTTTATTTTAAGTCGGAGCTTGCATGAGATCAACCGGGTCATACACAAACAAAAAAATGTGGGAACGAAGAAAAGTAAGAAAAATAAGGAGCACAATAGAAAAAACAAGTTTATAAAATTGCTGTGTCTTTAGGTAAGAAGAAGAGAAAAAAAGAACGAAGCGAACGGATGATAATAATATGTGCGACGATGATGATGACTCCACCACCACTACGTCGTGTACAACGAACGAGCAAAGAGAAAAAGGAAAGACAATAGCAAAATGTATGTATGCATATGAAAAAGAAAAGTACATGACAGCTTATGGCTATATTTATACTTATGTAGGAACATTGCCTATTTTCTCACCGTGTTTTTTTTACTCCTTTACAGTAAAAAACGAGCAACTATGCAGTTTACTTTTGCTCAGTTATTACTTTTTGGCTTACCTGAGTAAAAGCGTTGCCGTACCCTGATCACCAAATAGCACAATTGGTGGGGAGTAGCGAGAGTTCTGAGCACATAGTTGAATAGCTTGTGGTGAGGATGTTGAAACGTCCCCGTCGGAAAATTGGAGAAATCCTCCGGCACATCTACGGTCATTCAGGAGGCAACGAGCAAAAAAAACAACAAATAAAAACATTGTTATACACAAGTAGGTAGATATGGTTCAAAAAGTCGTGTCTCATAATATTCGTGTGATCTAAATAAATCTTTGGAGAAAGTTTTTGTAACAAAGTTTTGGAACAGCTCAGGGTGATGATGAAGTCACGAATAGTAGTTGAAGGATGCAGTTTTATTACTGTGAAGTACTAGTTTTGGGAATACATGAATTCTCAATATTAAAATTTAACTTTGCATCATTTTTTTTTGGAAACTTATTTTGCTACTGTTGAGTTTTGCTCCTCAATATTGTCACAATCTTTCCATTTAGAGGTAACTGCAACGAAAATAAAGGCTTGGAATATTGTGAGAAAAAATTCTGTTCTGCTTTTGCTCCCGCTATCACATGAATGGTTTCTCATCTTTATAGTTTTATGTTGTCTTTCCGTCCCAAGTGTGCTGAGTCGGACTGAGTGAGTGTGTGTGTTGAAAAAACTCTTCGAGTTTGTAATCCTTATACAACTCTTTACTCATTTAATTATGACATTCACAGGAGAAAACATAGTGGAACACCATTTTTCGCTATTTTCACGCTTGATGCGTTCACTACTTCTACTTTCATCATTTTGCTGCTTTTCTCCTTCTCAGCAAGGGAATCCTTTTCCTCGTTTAGCGAGCTTTGCAAAAGCAAATGTTTCAAGCTTGAAAAGAAATGATATGAAAGTTCAGCATTTTTCCCGTCAAGTGGAAGGCTTCTTGGAAATTTCTTGGTTGGATGGTGATGAGCTTATTTCATTCTGTTCAGATTTCCACTTAATCAAATAAAGTATAGTGGTGATGTATAGGTAGAAAGTGCGAATGCAAGCTAAAACATGTATTCCAACGTGAAAGCAGAGTAAGAAAGAAAGCAACTTTATTTTATTTCTAATAGAAAAAGAGGGAAAGGTATGAAAAACCTGGCGTGTGATGATGAAACGTATCATAATGAAAAGTAGCCTGGTGCCAGATGCTCAAAAGTGAACAAAATATACTAGAATTATAAATGTTTTTATTATTGTTATTATTATTTCTGAGCTTTCGTTTTTGTAGATACATCCATGCTGATGATGGTTGTAAACGATTTGGCAGTTGTTGAGATAAAGTTAGTGGTAACTTTGCGATATCATTGTTATCTTTTCTATTGAGTAGAAGAGCTTTTTTGTATACGACGGTAGCCGTTGTCTTTAGAACAATGGTAGTAGTCAGTTTCTTCATCAACGGTTTATGTAATGTTTTGTTCTCTTACGATTGACTGACGTTGTCAAAGCTGCCAACAGAAAGAAGACGATGAATCTGCACTTCAATTCGTTGACCAGGAGCGCTGGCAAGACGCCACCAGCATGATGTAGGTCCTTGAAGCTCAGGTGATCGGATCTCTACCCAGGAGAGTCCAGACCTTGTAGCTAGATTCCGGGATGATATGGTCACGTTACAAACTGAATGACAAAAAAAGAGAGAAAAATATTATGTAAGTACGCTGCAGTGAAAAGGATACCAATACCAAGCAGCAATGCAATAACAGTTGATACAGTTCATTAAATTACGTGAATTGATTACTGAGAACTGAGAAGGGAAATGATTGGTAGAAACGAATATGAAAGTTTATTAGAGCAGCGCTCACTGTTTTTACGACTGTTTTTACTTGTTCCTTGGAAAAGATGAAAACGGGGTTTTCCTTTTTAAACTGGAATGACGACATGTCATGTAAGTGAAAGTAAAGACGAGATTAGGAAATTTCTTTCAGCACTTTCAAGGAAATGAGCTTCTTGATCGTTTTGTACATGACAGAGGTAAAAGTAGACCAATTCTTGTTTGAAGTGCCTTTCCTTTGTTGAGTAATGCTCGTGGCTGCTCACGAACTGTAACTTCAACTCGTAAAATATTCAACTACTGGTGAACTGTTGTAGATATTTCTTTGAGGTTTTTTCTTGGCAGGAGACTTATAACCATTTTTATGGTAAAAACAATGAAAAACAATACCAAAACAGGTTATTCGTAAAAGGCATATGAATATATTATGTATATTTTTTGCTGTATCCATTTACTTTATAGACTGATATGTTTCCGTTACTGAGAAGTAACTTGAATAACTTTTTTACTGTACTTGCATGTATACCTATTATTCACCTTATTACGTCTCGAGAAGTTATTTTAACGAATAACGAGCTATCGTGGTGTCGTGTAGCGCCAAGTAATCATAGCCTCATGCTGGGATACCGTTGGTATCATACCGAATACGTGATGTCAATGACACTCAAAGAAAGTGAAATGTACACGTATGTAGGTCTTGTATGAGGTCTCGTATGAGGAGGTGAATTAACCTGAGAAGTCATCATCGGTGATATACTCTATTTAAAGATAATGTTTAGATGGTGTATTTTAGTTTTACTTTGCCTTATCATGTTCTCTGTTTAGGTCTCTGTGTTGCTGCTTTCACATTTCCATTTTTGCATTCAACGCGCTTGACCGACAGCTCATTACTGACTAATCCCAATTTTCTGAATTTCAAAAAAAAAACTTTATATTTTACGTGGGCAATTCAAAATTCCCGTTCCCATCTTTATGAATTTATATAAATCTAGCGTTGGTATGTTAGAATACCTAGTTAGTAATATAAATCGTTACCGGTAAATAAATAATTTACAGGAAATAGCTACCACTCACAATACAAAATATACATAGGAAATGAAGGTTTTTATGGTTTGAAAGACATTTACATGGGAAAGCCGACAAGAATATGACTTCACGATTTGAATAATGAAAGCCTTGACAAGCAATTTGATGCAAAGTCAATAATATTGGAATTGCTACCATTTCAAGTCCTAATGTTCAGTATTAGGAGTGTAAGGTATTCGTATCCTGTACACTTTTTTTTAGAAGAAATGGAGACTTTTGTAATTTTTGAAATGTAAGATGGAAATGGATGACTAGTTGAGAAATTGAGATTTGTGACTTCTGTCGAGCAGAATCCGTCGTTGTCATTGTCAAACGTGGTGGAGAGAAACTTGTCCATAAAAATACTGATGATGATGATGATGATCGAGGATATTCCATTATTTACAACCACCAGTGCTAGCAACTAAAAGATTCATATTATCTACAGATGAGAAATAATATAGGTACCTATATATTTTTTGTCAGAACTTGCTTCCAGATTTATCTACGTGCTCTGAAACCGATTTCTGATGATCACCAATGCCTTCAAAGCTACCAATTTTTATCAATGTCAAAAAATATCCACTACATTGATTTTTCTGCAAAAGTGTCGCTTTTTGACAATACAGTATTTTACCGAATAATGGTAACAGACATGAGACAACACATAAATAAAATATCTACGTGTATGGATTTCATGACGAAAAGTTTTACAAGAAAAAATCTGACGTCAATCGACAGTGCTCCTATATGTCCGATCTACAGACAATATGCAAAATATGATATCTATCCATGCATACAGTGACATTTTGAATAAGACTCCACCGAAATAAGGAAAACGCCAAAGTGTTCCCTACAAACTATAGAAATTGCGATGTAATATGTACAGTAATTTACATTGATGTGATGTGCCATGACCAACGAGTCCATTGTATGTAACTGGGAATAGTTTGTCATTTCCTAACCAGTGTGTGACACTCTGAACATCATCAACTACCATCAAAATGATAATACTTTTCCAAAATTCACTTTCAACCAACTTTGTTCATTCTACATTTTTTTCTCATTTCGTCTTACAAATACCACTACTACCTCCTACCGTTTCAAAATATTACAATAGAAAGTACTTCTTGTTTTCTCCCAGAACACAGTGGTGGTGTACACTTGTCCTATAATACGTACTTTTATCAAAGCGCATTTATGTTCTGGAAGTCTTACAGTACTTTCCTCATTTTTTCTCATTTTTCTCTCCAAGATGATAATACTTCACTTCAGTGTGAAGAACAAGCTTACATACTTCATTTTATTTTTTATTTTTTTTATATATAACAACAAAGGTTGAGTTCAGTTCAACCACACGCCAGCAACACAAGGGCAGAGTTAGAGCCAAGCCAAGACCATCCATCCATGGGTACTTCACTTTTTTTCTCCCTCATCTTTTTTTTCATCTGACATGCCTTTTCAAATTAAAGTTCAGTAAAGAGACATCCTGTCCTGAACAGCTTACTCGGCTGCTGTGCGCTCCAACGTCACCATAATATTCTACTAGTACTACTGTTTTTCCCATTCTTCCTTTGCATTCGGTCTCTCCACTTAATATTTTTCATTCTTCTGCTCCCCATGCTCGCACACTCATTTTAACTACAATGTACGCTCTGCATGATATACTTTCACCATAGTCATTGTAGTACTATTATGATATCCCTCATCATGCCATGATGCCACCAAAAAAAAATTATTTTTCCATTGTCATTGTCATCCTTCTTTTTTCCTCCTGTTTGGTATTAAGCATTGGTTTGGTGCTTATAAACAGCTCGCCACCACCACCACCACCACCAACAACAACAACACAGCCAAAACCAATCTAACATGAATCCAACCATCTCTCTTCAGTTCTTTACCCTATTCTTACTCTGCACAGACAGTGTTTCACAGCTCAGCACTAGAAAAATAGAAATGTTAAAGGACTTTTCTTTTTTTTGTTTGCTGTGCAGTTTATTGTTGTTGTTTTTCCACTTTTGCAAAGGTAGTTTTTTAATATTACAAAGCAACCATGTTGATGATATTATTACTATTATTATTATTACGAAACAAACGAGCCAAAGAAAAACGACCAGAGATCTACTATATCCACTCAAACTAGAAAAAATATTGTGAATCCTCTTCAAAAAAAACCGAAATAACATAATAAAATACATTTTTTCAACCACAAAAAACAGCTTTTTCTTTCTAGAATTCACAGTTGGAGTTAAGTAGGCTTGATACTAAAAAAATACAGCTGAAAGAAAGAGAACAAGGGAAAATCTCTTGAAGAATTTTTTTTTCTCTCTTATTTTTCTCTTCCCATAAACTTTCTGACATTTTCTTGGCTCACTGGCTAATACTCTTATTCTCTCTGTCTGCGTGATCAGCTAACCAAAACGGCTACACCAGTGACTCAAGCACAAAAAAAGACGCACAAAATATGTAGAAACCAGTTTCCAACTAAATTCATCGTCCATGTAGGTATAAAAGGTACATTTACAACTAGAGAGAAAGTGAGGTACAATATAATTATACACGTTTCCCAGATATGAAGACACAAGCGGTCAAGGTGGCTGTATAATAACTAAAGCTAAAGTCGGGAGAAGTGGTTTTGTCGGAATGAGCATAATAGAATGAGTATGTACTACAACTTGTCGAGTTTATGGATGATGATGACAAAAGATATGCAGTGAGCCGGCTCATAGTAGTGCTAGGAGGAGACAACGGTTAGCAAAACGCTCTTTGTATTCATTACTACTCCCAGAAAGGAAATCATGTTACATGAAATCTTTTGCCGGGTTTTCCTCTCATTCCTGCGTCGTTCATGCATGTCGGTAAGTAGTACATGCTGTCAAACGCTATGCTTATTTTACTATAACTAACTGCAGTAATAGTCACACCACGTATATTTATAAATAAATAAAAAAAGAGAACGGTATCATTTCGGTATTGTTGTTGTTCTTCTTCTATTTCCTGTGATGCGTCCAGCGATTGCATTGCAATTGGTCAGAAAACTTTGAACGGAATTTCCATTTTTTGGTGGTGAATCCACAATCTACGAAATGGATCCGTATGTTTTTATACACCATGACTTTTTTCCTTATGTGTACTTACATTGTCATTCCAGTCGTGCGTGATCTTCATAATATATATACAATTTTTTCTCGCAGTTTGAGTCTAAGCTGGAGGAAGATGCATGCATGTACATTTTATTGCGTATAAGTTATTTACTTCAGAGCAAGTAAGACAAGGAAATTGTAACAAATAATGAAGTTTGTCAACCGCATCTACCATCCGCTTACAGGGATCTCCCTCAGTTTTTTTAGACGTTACATGCATGAGTGTTAAAAGTAGTCCAGGAAGAAACAAGAATAGAAATATTTACGCTTGGCAGAATACGCGATGGAGAGTTTTACGAAACATTTTTAAATTTCAATTTCATGTATGCAGTGTATTATAAATAAGAGAGTGAGTTCTTTATACTGTACTTAAAATCTAAAATCTATATATTTTCGTACTCTTTTACATTTTCTGAAAATCCTCTCATCGTTTTCATATTAAGCTCTCTTTCTTCCTCTCTCTCTCTTTCACTAGGTAAGCTCCCAATCGATTTTGTCTTCTTTTATTTTTCTTAAAAGCCCTATTCCATTGTACATACTGTTTGCTACTAGATAATATTCTGTAACAGCAGCACATTTAGATTTTATATTTTCATCCCATTTTTAGTTTTTTTGCTGAAAATAAAAAAAAATTGTTGAAGATAGGGTACAGACGGGCAATAGAAATTTGTTCACTTCCGAGACTAGACACATTTTGTCTTTTCCGTTGCGACTACTCGTCTTTCTGTTGATTCGATTTCCAGTGAAAAATTGCTCCGAGCTTTTGGAGGGAAGAGAAATAAGAGGACGGTTCACTGTTTCTACTTTTTTTCTGCTGCTGAACTCATTCTGTTTTTGCTTACACGTTACTTGTTTAACTTGAATTGGAAGTGACGGAGGAAACAAAGAGAAGTCCCTAAAAACTACAAAGAGTATGCATACGTGGAAACGGATAAAACAGAATGTGAAATAGAGCGGAGACAAAAGAAGAAGAGAAACTGGGCTCTGCTCACTGCAAGTTGGGATTGGAAATGAACTAGCAAGCAAATCGAATAAACACAAAAAAGTGATATAATATGTAGCACTTTCTTTTTTTCAGTTTAGCAAGTTGGAGAAAACGATGGGATAAAAGTGGTAAGAACAACGTCAAGGTCTTCAGAGGATACGCTCTTCCTCTTCTCGTTTGAACGATAAAAAATAAGAAAATGAAACGATTAAAAAATCTAACAAAATAGGGTGCTGGAGGACTGGTGCTTTTTCAAATACTCAGAATATTACCTTACTCTACCGGATCCTGCACCTTACTGGATTTTTTCTCTGGTAGTTTTTTCTGTGTACATTGTTTAATAAAATAATAATTACAAATATGTATCATCAGACATTTTCTTGGGTACAGATAGGAATAGTCTGATATAAACTATCTTGGGATATGAAAGGACAATATTCTCATATTATTGCACCTTGAGCAATGAGGTATTTCCAGTTCTGTGTTTTTTTGTAGGAAAAACCCATCTAGTAGGGAGACGCTGTAGAGTGCAGGTACACAGACTGCAGTGAAATATCACCGTTTTACACAGGAAAGCAATAAAACTAGTCTAAAAGGAGCTAAAGAAGTTGTAGAGACGGTGGTGGGGTGGTGGGTAAGTAAATAGTGTGATACATCATTATTAAACAATTCCTTTTTGAGGATGAAAGAAAGTAGCATCGTTATCATCCCATTTAAGTAAGTTGTAAAAGTAACTTAACGAATAGCCAGCCAATCCTTCTTGAGATGGTGACAGCAATACTTAATATGGTGAGTGGGAGAAAGAGTAGCGAAAAGTAACCATATTATTGCTATTTGGTAGGTATAAGTATGTTTTCTCTTTATGTGTAGCAGCAGTAGCTTTAATGACCTGCTGAACTAGAGACGGCATTGCACCAAAGAAAATCGTAAAAGTAGAAGAGAATATCAGGTTGCAAGCAAGCCAGCCGAATAAGTCTGTAAGTCGAATGATTTTTTCGCATTTTCCCTCTTTCCTTTTACAGCAAAACTATTATTGAAAAAAAGGGGAATGGCAAATGGGGTCAAATGACCGGATTCAGAGGGAAAGCTGAAAATGAAATGATATCAGTAAACTCCCACTACTACTCCAATTTCTTTCAAAACTGCACAATTTATACCGAGTAAAATAATAACAACAATGTGACCATATTCTTTCTTTTTTTCATGAAAAAACCATGATGAGGATGTGATGACCAACATTGAAATAACCTTCCTCAAGAGAGTAAACGTCCCCCATAACGTTCTATTATCGTACTCAGCATCGTCTGCAGCTCTATTCACAACTGTATAAAATGTCGAAAAAGCAACACTGCACCATACACACCACAGAAAAAAAATTGCCCGCTAGAGATAAAAGCAGAGAAGTAGCAGCAGGATTGGGGATGGCCATAGTGAAACACTTACAAAGGATTTTTCTTTTTGTGACAAATATCCAGTTAATGTCACATGAATCCATTCAGCTGCCGCCGGGCGTTCTTTTCTCTTCTTTTCGTCCACGGATTGATATACATACATATACACTATACAGCTAATAGAAACAGCGAAAGCAGAAAAGTAGCTCTCGACTTCTGTGAAAATATAAGTGCTAGGTAGGTGTGGATCCCAGGAAAAAAACATCCTCTGATTGCGCGATGATGATCTCCCTCCTGATACGTTCATTTATTTTGCCCTGCAGTTCAACTAATGCGTAATCGCTTGTTGTTTATCCAATTCAACTTTTACCTATATATCATTTCCATTCATTCAGAACTCTGGAAAGCCTCTTTCGAAACTTCATTTATACAGACGAGTATATGACGCCTTTGTTAATACCCAAGGTTCTTGTGTCGTTAAGCGTATATACAGCGTTTGCAATATATTTGATGATAAATCGGAATGAGCCAATTGAACAAAAGCTGCCAGCCAGCCATTTAGAGCTGATGCTAACGCTATTACTGTTACTTTTCGTATGTTGTATCGTTTTCCACACTCAAACACACACACACAAGTGTATACAGAATGCAGACCAACCAGAGATGATGGCAGCAAACTGGCAGCCCAACACAACAAAAAACTTTATTATTTTCTCTTTCCTTTTTTCTCTTTGTATCCTTCCGCAATTTACGAGGAGAAACCAACTATATATTAAAAATAATATAAAAGGACAGCTTTTCTAGATCATAGTATTTTTTACACTATATTGTGAATAAACCTCCTCTATGTTAAATACATACATAAATATGCCTCTTGGTATTATAAGCCCATCCATGTCCATCTCACATGTTATTATTAAAGTCCAATTCAGTGCCTTTTCATTTACTTCAGTCTTGTGCGGTTCTTCTTCAATGTTACTCCTACTCCCACGACTCTGTGTGCGTGCCATAATAACAGTTGTCATCATCATTCCTAAGGCTTTTTTCATTGTCACATTTCATTAAGTTTCACAAAGATGAGATATAAAAATCCATATTATACCCATACTCGAGGAAATACGTGAGCCATTATCACTCCACTCAAGTGGAACAATGCGCCTATCTAGCTGGTGCACACACTGAAAAAAAAGATCGGCAACACTGGGTGTTGGTGCCATGTGCCCCATTCCTAGTATTTTACTAATGATAATAATAAAATTATTATTATTATCGGCAAACTAGTTTTATACCAGTGACCCTTCATCAGGTCATATACACTTTCACACTTGGGGCTGCTCCACTTTTCTCGGATTTTATTTCCATTTCATGATGATAATAATAATAACAAAACAGTAAAGTATTTATGGAGATGTGACATGAACACTGAATGAGTGAGTTGAAAGCTTTCTAATTATGAGCCTTGTTTTTTTTGTACTTTTACTTTATAATAGACACATAAAAGAAAATGCAAAAAAAAGTGGCAATAAACTTGGAAGCAATTTTGTCAAAACTAGGCAGCATTTATTCTAAGTTTGGTAAGCAAGTAAATAAAATATAAAATTAGGTTCACTCTGTGTCTGTGTAGGTTTATTATTTACTAATCGTATAATATTCTACTACTCTTTTACCAAGCTGCAAGATCCAAAGAGTTGATAACAACTTGCCCATTTTCACTGGTCTACTGTTTTCCTAGCTTCCGTGTTTTTTTAGGTTCACTTTCTCATGCTCATCATCATAACTATAACATCATGATGATCATATCACAACGACCACGATGCATACCGTCAGAGAGCCAGCAGCAGCAGAGTCACTCCTTAGACATTATCCCTGTTTGCACAAAGTAGACATAACAATATGTATTCTGTTCATGATGGCGTTGATGATTATAAGCCCTTAAACGGTTCCCTCTATTCTCCTTATTATTATTATTTCCTGTCAGCGAACCGTGCAAATCGTATAACACGAGCTGAAAAGCAGAATGAGTAAAAACAAAAGTTACCTGTAAACCCTACAGCTCCTTCTCTCAAACAATAACCGAACAAAATACAAAGTTGTGTTTACATATGGAAAAAAGTCTGGACAAGGAAGGAAAAACTGTTCTAGGGAAAGGGGAGGAGGGAATGCTTACACAACTACAGAAACGTATCATTGTAGCACAGAAAAGTTAACGGTTTCACTTTGCAAACGATATAATGTAGGTAATCCCTATGTGTGCTTTGCTGCATAAAATGTTTGACTATTTACCTTTTCATAAACATTATGCCTTTTTCTGCTATTTAAACACGGCTGAAACGGCACTGATAATGGTGAAAATGAGCATGTAAACATTATATCCAAAGCGTTTTTTCCCTTTTTTTGCATATCAGCGTGTGTGCACACTTTATGCTGTTTAGTTCAGTAATGTTGTGAATTGCATGAAAAGATATGCAAAAGCATCAAGAGAAATTCTCGGGAGTTCAGCTTGGAAAGGTAAGCAGGAGTAGAAAGGAGAAAAGACAAAAAACTTATTATGTGCAATATCTCTTCCTTTTCCTTTCACTTTTATTTTCTCCCTTGTAAAAACACAACTTTTCCGTTTTCATTTAAGCTGCAAGTAGTATGGTCTGAAATGCTCTTTTATTATGTTGCTTTACAAAAAACTGCTTTTCGTTCTCTACTTATGCTAGACAGTGGAACCTCCGTTTGAGTATGAAAAGTTTACTTCTACTGCTGTATTCATTCTGCTTTTCCATTTGTTTTTTTCATATTGCTTCTCTAGTTCTCTGATATGAGTATTATGATAAGAAGTTGATACGATATTTTTATTGCATACCCTTCTTAAGTTTTCACGTATGTAGGTGTGAGGCTTTATTGTTTGCTTCATTTTCATTCGACTATTCATTCACACAACAATGCCAGCATAACTCCTCAATTTTGCAATGATCTTCATATTATTACAACCGCTTTACCTAACAAAAAACATACTAAAAATAACAAACAATAAAGTTCTGCTATTGATACGAAACAGTCGAATAGTACATAATAATATTCATAATAAAATGTCTGAAACACTGACTTCAAGGCAAAGTGAAAGCCAAAAAAAAAAAGAAATACCTTCCATTCTTCACGTATGCGTTTTTATACGTGGAAGCACGGTAATGTGTGCACAGCCAAAATGAGTACTTATTTTGGAACATGATTGCGGATTGTACTTATTTTCTGCTTTTCTCTACTCTTTTACTCTATTACTGTTTTACTTCATGGCTTTATGACTCACAAAGGAATTGCCTTTTATTACTATTATGATCACTAACATTATCGTGATCATCACCGTCGTGCATAATACGGTTCTGCAGTTCAAGCACATTACACTGTGTATACATTTTACAATGAACATTACCACAACTTATGACGATGAGAATATTATGTTGGTGCACATATCGACAAAGATGCACGGACAAAAATATTTAAAAATGAGGAAAAAACCATAAGGTTGAAATGCTGTAAAAATACTACTTTTAAAAACATTGTCATAAGAAAGTACTACTGACTCTTGAATCTTGAGGCAGAGAGCAATACAAAAAGTATGGCGTACCCAGTGGGTACCTTGTTGATAATAAAAGATATTGTGCCTTTTTGTGTGCCTTTTTGTTTCTTCTTTCTACTTGACTTTCCGCTATAATAATAACCGATTACGGTGTGGAAAAAGTGGGAAGTCAATAATGACGATTTTATCATTTTATCTTCCACATTTTTCCAGGATAAAGTGGAATGGAACGGAAAAATTTCGAAAGGTAGAGAGAAGAGGTGGATACAATGCGGCACATATAAAAGCTGTTGGCTTTTTCTCATTTCAGCTGCTTAAGTTAATACCATATTTTCGTATTGTGGATTGTAGGACGCAGTAATAATAATAATGACGGCATATTGTAAACACTCTATGCGGACAACATTACTTTAGGTTGGCATAATATAAAAGCCTTATCTGCAAATACCCAAGCTAGTTAGAAAACAAGAGGAAAAATTACTAGGATTACATTTTTTTTGTGTTTTCATTTTTTCTATGCTTTCTACCAAAAGCAGTACAGCAATCGTCGATTTAAGACATAGACCCAACAAACAATGGTAATGGTACAATACAGATATTATTTTTCTGCATTGTAAATGATCTCCTTTGAAGTATTTTTCTTTCTTGCACGAATGCACGATTGCTAGCACAATAGTGCATAATATGTTCTTGGTACATATTGGGAATTGTTAATTGTGGATTTAGATGACATATGGTAGCCACCCACAGGATGAAATATTTCCGGAGGGAGAGGTTTCCTTCCACAAAAATACACACAAAAATAATATATTATGATGCATCCTTTTCTCTTATATTCTATTTTCTTTCGTCTACCCATTTATTTTCTCTCCATTTTTTTTGTCGATACTACTACAACTTTCTTCTTTCATTTTCTTTCCTTGTGTGTTTCAATACAACAAAAGTGAAAAGGAACGGGAAGGAAGAAGGAGAAAAAGAGGACGAGGGCTGGCATCACATCGTAGTGAATATCATTGCCTTGCATCCCTTCTTTCTACGAGGACAACGGGGAGTCAAGCCAAGCTGTTTAGATCTTTCCTGACTTATCCTTTCATGAACGCAGTGAATGCGTCGTGTCAAGAGTAAGTAGGAAGGTTATATAGTTATACCTTGTGTATTTGTACAATTGCAAACTTTTTCGACGTTGGAAGGAAAAACATGTGCGTGGGAAGCAGGTGACTCCTTCATCTCAACTACGTTTGTATGGAAGTAAACATTAGTGCAGGGCCGTGCACACGGAAAAAAAAATCTTTTTTTCTTCTTCCTACGACTGAAATAGCTCGTTAATGTGGGAAGAATTTTACCATCCTCTGCGTGCACTTACTTCTTCTGTAAAAGGCATTTTTACGACCTGAAAGTCAGTATTTTTAGTCCGGTTTCTTGGAGAAATGATAAATAGCTTCAGTGGGAACTGACTGTATGTTCTGCCTTTTACATCCCCAATGACAGGAAAAGTAGTTATATTTGAATGGAAAGGGAAAGAGAAAAATGCGTGGGGTGCACCAGAGGCAGAGTAAAGTCGACTAATATACCTTTCCAATGAGCTTAGGATAGCATACAAAAGTAATGCTATAGTCCTTTTATTTTATGGAAACACAGGCTTTATGTAATATTCTGTTTTTATTAAAT